>SNQJ01S0050363.1:31365-43410 GCA_010110895.2 Picea sitchensis | reverse complement strand
CTCCCAATTCCTCCAAAGCGATTTCTGTATTATTAAATGGGAAGAGGTTGTAGCAACAATGTTGCTCCAAGCTCTTCAATAACCAAAACTAGTGAAGCAATATGACAATAGTGAGAGAGAGAAGGAATGGGATGGAGAGAATTCCGTAGCATAACAATACTGTCAAGAATGGTGTCAAATGAGGGAGTGAGAGGTCTCTTAATTAGCTTGAGAAGTCCAAGAGACCCCTCTTGGATCTTCAACACTTGTCAAAGATCCAAAGGTGAAGACAACTCAATGAGAAAAACCACCAATGAGATGATAGGATTTTAGGGTGAGGGGAAAAAGAAATAAAGTGAAGTGGATAGGTGAAGAAAGCAAGTAAGGGGAGGCGTAGTGGCTGAAGAGATGACCCACGCTTTCCTTCAAAGCAACTTCCACATTAAAGCTTGATGTTTCCGTTTTTCAAAGGAGAAAGCGTGAGTCTCAAGGGAGGATGCATGAGGAATAGGAGGGAGTGTGGGTGGAGTGTGTAAGACACACTCCTAAGGTGACATGGAAGGTAAGGAAAAGTGCACGTGAGGAGGAAAGGACCCACAACTCATTTTAAATGAGTTTCCAATTAAATACAATGAAGTGGGGGCGCATTTGCTAAGAGGGGCGTGAGTTTAAGGTGAGGTGTGGCACGAGTGTGACGTCCACACTCTAAAGTGGGACATGGGAAGGTAAGGAAAGGTTGTGTGAGTGGATAGAGGAAGGGCGCACCTCATAAGGAGGGGACCACAACCCATTACTATTATTAAATGAGTTATTAAGTACTCACGTGGGAAAGGGGGACGTGAACCTTAAGTGAAAAAAATAAAAGGTGAGCAAATTAAATGAGTGGGTTTAAAGGGTGGGTAATGGTTAGGAAATGATTGGGCTGGGTTAGGGTAGTCTCCATCTCAATTATTGCCACTTACTTCATCCGATTTGACTAACTATTACAAAACTGACATTTGTCCATGTCCTAGCTTTGGCAATTAAAATCGTTGTTTTTCGAAAAAACTCCTTAGCAGACAAACAACCTAGCAAAACTTGTCCGACTGAGTTGAAACTTGGTCCACGGGTGTAGGGGGGTCTCATTGGATTTCTTTTGAGTACAAATACCCTTATCAAGAATACCAGGACCTAAGTTTTTACATTAATTACCTAGAATTAATTAATTAATTAATTAATTCTGAACCTTAAAAAAAACCTGGCTATACTTGACGGAATTCCGCTAAATTTTACGTGTTGTCTTACATGGTCTTTTACATCATTCCTAAACACTAACTACCTAGGAATGACCTCATTAGAACGTTTTTCACCACTTTGGAGGATTTATTGGGTGGGAGTGAAAAACTCAAGGGAGATTAACCCGGTTGGTTAGGCCACATTAATCTCCTGAGGATAAAAAACACTCAGTGAAAGGAACTCTCCTAATGAAGAAACCCTAAGGCAACTGACCTAACATGATCCATGTAGACCTATTACATTATAAACCCGCGCAGGGGTGCGGTAATCCCGCTTACAAAACTGTGTGTTGGAGCAAAAAATTGCCCTATAGAACCAATTAGTCTTCGACATGTTTGCATCTGATGATGCACATCTTCATGGTACATGGAGTTGACCCCCTAGTTGAAGAGGCGGTCAACAGGTTGCTTTCCATGACTTTAGGGTTAGGTTTAATACTTAACAATAAACAATTAATATTTTAACATTTAAAATATTAAATGTCAAATCAGAAAAGTCAACAAGAAATAAAACAAGTCTAAGAGAGGGGTTTCAAGATCAAGGTGGCTAGTTTTCTTTAGGAAGAAGAAAAGAATAAAACCAACACCCAAACAACAATTAAGGGGGGCGTAACTCAAGCAAGGGGGTTTCAAAACAATAAGACAAAGTCAAAAGGTAAGTTCTTCTTTTGATCCGGATTTATGTAGGAACACAATGAAATACAGAAATACACATAAACACAGAGATGTAGCGGAAATAAGACTTCATTTCATTAATAACAAATGACTGAAATATGCTTACAGATAGAATGGAAATAAACTAGCTAGGCGCTGGTAGCTTATCTCTGAGAAGAGATGTGGCCGCTACTCGCATCCGTGAGAAGATGATTACAATGAGGCTCTGAAGGCCCTTTTACAATAAACGGGAATGCCAAAAGTCCTAGACATCCAAAAACCTAACCTTGGGAGATGAAGCGCCAAAAGTCATGTGGGCCCCGTTTGGGTAAGTTGGTGCATCAACTTCCCGGGGTCATAACTTTTGCATACGATCTCCATTTTAGGCGTATGATAGCTCGTTGGAAAGATCTATCCGAGGCCTACAACGCTAGAGGTAAAATAGTATTGTTAGATGCTATTTTGTGACAGCAACATACCCAAAAAAACATCGTTTAGGGCCTCAAAATGGCCCCGGAAGTTCAGGACCCGAAAAACCTGCTAAAAATAGTAAATTGTGCGAAAACTGAAAAACTGAAAGAAGCAATGGTGGGGGTCCAAGTGGAATAGGTGGGTGGCCACCAATATCCACCTGGATCATCTTTAATGGCAGAATGTCCACATGAGTCTCGTGATATAACTTATAAGCTTTTATCATCCAAGCATACTAGGAGGGTCAATGATGTGATCATTTCCTTCTTCTTAACTGCTCCTAGGTCACGTGGACCATCCCGGGAGAGAAGAAGGTCACACATCATCTCGGCTTGGTACTCAACCAAGAAACTGCCTAGTCCCAAACCAGGATACCCCAAAATACATATGGGGGCCCTAGATCACAACTAGGGTCTTATGATTTATCCACCAAGGTACACAACAAAGGATCAATCTAAGCATCGAGCAAGGATTCCCTGGAACACATCCAGGGGCCCTAGAACACATCTAGGGACTTATACCATCAAACTGCTTGGTCGTTGACCAAGAACCCCAGCAATACATTGGGGGCCTAACTAGGGTCTTTTTCCATGGCTATAATTGTTTGGTCCCAGACCAAGAACCCCAGGAGTGCACAGGGGACCCTAGATCTCAACTAGGGTCTTTTCTATCCTCCCGGAGAATGGCTCTTGCAGTTGCATTAATTTTAACAGGAGCCACCTCTTCTAACAAATTATTTGCAAGATTGAGCAAGTTTTACAGGTTTCCTCAATTAGATAGGTGTTCGATTTGATTTCAATCCCTCACTTACTCCAAGATCTTCAGGACCAAAGTCCCTTAACTATTCAGCAGAGGACCCCATAGCCCAAAGGAATTCCACAAGCTCCTTCTTTTTATCTCTTTATCAACAAAGTTAAGATTCTTTTGGTTACCATTTCATGCATGCAATAGCTAGATCTATGTTATCATCTAAATCTTAAATATTTTTATCGTGCATGCGAGGATAAGTTAGATTTAGACATTGTTTATCATTTCTAAATCCTTGATAAATCTAGTCTAGGAAAGGTTGTCTTTTTAATCATTTCTAAAAGAAAAATCTTTCAAAATTTTGTATTTTAGATTTCTTTTTTTGTAGTTAATCTAAGGGTTTATTGTTCGCTGTCCAAACAGCGAACAGAATCCATTTAGGCTAGTTAGATTTTGCTTAAATCTAGGTTAGCTTACTCACTTTTTAGTCATCATTTGCTTAGAGAAATTTGTGTACAATTCTAACACTTTTTTGCATGTATTTTCAAAGCGGTTTGTAGAATCTTTTGGCATATCTAGCTTGCTGAATTTTGCAGGTTTTTGGACAGCCAAGGAGAAACTCTACCAAAATTATGAGGATTTGGAGCATCCAGAACCTCTCAACCAACCTTCTTTTCAATCTAAACCTCACTCTTCCATTAACTATGTAAGTTTGTGCCTCAAGTATAAACGACCACAAACATTCTTCCAAAATCATTGTAACAAATAAAATAAAGAAGTGGAATAACCCACTTGGCCTGCAATCCCCCACGGGCTAGGGGAACTGTCTCTTTTTGTGGTGTGCATGTTGTCTCTTGTTTATTTTATTGCTGCAAAGTTAAAATCAATCTAAAATAAACCCAAGCACCACAAAACATTAGTTAGATTTCAATTTTCAAGATTAGTTTAGTTTAGATTTTCTTTTTTTTCGCAATTTCAATTTAGCAAATAAACCATCTCCTCGGCAACCCTAGTATGTTCTTGACCCTCATGAGCTTGCTCGATCTTGGGTTCCATACAAAACGGGAACTGGTCAATGTGGAGTAGTTTTAACTAGAACAATTTTTTATTAGTTATTGTTCACTTGGGATCCTACATTGAACTTGTGTGTAAAGTCAGGGAGATACTCTCTAATGAGATTTGTTCTCTCCTCGTTGGACCTCTAGCATTGTTCTTTGTACCCAATTGAGGGATAATTTCTAAAGGGCAAAATCATAGATTAGATTTACTTTTTGTTTCACATTTACATTTTGCAATCACAAAGTGGCTTGCAATTCATCAAGCCACTTCACAAATAAACCCACTAATTCAAGCAAATCCCCTTAATAATAAAATTTACCAAGAGCACTTGCAATACATCCTTTCAGCAACCTTTACTTTTGGTATTGGTCTTTTATATTGCTTATCATTTACTTTCAATCACTTGTATCTGCTTTCAAGTTATATCATTTATGTGCAAGTAATTTATATATCTAGCATAAGCAATTCCATTTGTGTTATATATGTTGTTAGAGTAGTTGTATTTGTTCTTGTTTTCTTATTAACTCCTAGAACAATAATTGTGCTTAGTTAGTTAAGCCTTAGATTCTCTTTTAGGGACTACCCCTCTTGGCTTCGCTAGGAGTTAGGCTAGAGTCTAGACAGAGGAGTCGAGAATCAGGTGACAGCACCTCGACTCAAGACTTTCCCCCGAGGCTACACCCAGTTGATTGAAGATTTCTTCCACGTGACCCGAGGTGTGGATTAAGCGACAACAGGATGCAAGAATTTTTGATCAAATTCCTCTACTTCTTGTCTAAATATAACTAGAATAATTTCGTCAAAACTTCATCCTGCATCACGTCACGCTCACCAATGTATTCGGTAAATTTGACAACATGTGCAGCGACCAAAACTAGATCACCATAAAATTTTGGGAAATCATCCCGCCACCCTGACAGGCATTCATTTGGATATAAATATGTTTCCATGATACATCAGTGGAGTCACCATATGAACTTATGTGAATTTCATCAAAAGTCAAGGGTAATTTTCCTCAGTGGAGTCGTCAGGCAAGCTTTTGATAAAAAAAATTGGGAAAGGTTGTGCAAGTGTCATTAAGGGATCGGAAAGGATTCAAAATCCTCCCCAGAAACATTGCCAAAAAAAATTATCACACAAATTGTCGCTTGGCCAAAGCTAACCACAATCGTCACTAGTGCGACACAACTAGGAGTAAGAACCACTGTCACCTTAGCAATTACTCCCCTCGTTACAAGGATGAATGATTTCACCACAAGGGATGCTTCCTCGGTGAATTCAAAGGAAAGGAGAATGAAGATCAAGGGGTTTGTGAAGATCCTTGTTTTGGTCACTAGATGAATATGTCTAGGGATTGAAGAAGAGTGCCTTGGGAAAAGATATGAGTTGAGCTTGAAAGGTACCTGTTATCCCCATTTTGTGGATAACTAAGGAGATTATGTCTCGAGGCCCTCAGGTTGCAGATATGGAGTGTCGAGAGACCACATGACTAGTAGTATCCCTTTTTGCACAGCTAGAGACCCACATCGCCACCACAATGACCTAGCACTTGGTCATCATCCACACTAGCTTGCCACCACAGGTCACTTGGGTCTTGCTCCATGCGATACAAGTCAGGTATGATGGTGGGTATCATTTTAATGTTTGAGCCTTTCTAGCTTGTGTATGATAGGTTATTTTTTATTATGAGACATTTTCTTTGGAAACTATGCCTTTTACCTTGTTTAAATATTGGTGGTTGGCTTGGGGCACTCAAGTAGATGGTCACCCTTAGGATGGGGTGTTTATGGGAGATTCCTTTGATGAGTCATCGTGCCACTCCCGACCATACTTACCACTTTCCATCATTGTTTCCCCTCATGACATCATCTCTTGGTATTTTGGGGTTGATTGACCCTAGAAGGGACCACTCCTCATTTCATGGGAAGAAGGGGTTGAAGGCCTAGAGGGGAGTTAGCTGGAAAAAAATAAAATCCTAATGAAAGAACCTTCCAGATGCTTGGCCCATGGGATCCTGAGAAAGCAATGAAAAGCTTCTCCGCAAGAAAATAAGGACCCCATGAAAAGAATAAATAAAGATGCTTAAAGGATCAATTGAGGATAAGGGGTCTCATCACGAGCCAGTCTATCATGTCCATGGGTATCCAACGGTATGACATTATCATTTATGGCCATCACACTAGGGTAATGGCTCTCGGTTGCATGGCTGAGGGAAAGGGGGTCTCATCACGAGCCAACCTTCTCATCTCCGTGAAAGTACTTGTGGGTGACACTGTCGTTACCTGGTCACCATGCCAAGGCAGTGGCCTCCAACTCACCCTATGCTATATTGAAAGAAGATACAAAGAAAGAAAGATAAAAGGCAATTGATGGGCTTGGAAAAAATGCATTATGGACGAAGTTGCAGCACACCCTCCACAAAGGCACCCATAAATGAGATACTATGGACCCTTGCATATCATGAACCCCATGCCCATTGAGTACTCCCCCCATCCATTCCACTTCATTCACATGACTCGGATAGGGTTGTTCCTAGACTTAGGGGGTTTGATCCATTAAAAAGAAGTACCATGCCAACCCTCCCACAACCAAACTTGGCAAAACGTCTAGTTTCTTAAGCACATGTTTGTATGATGTAGTCCTGGTATACATGCTTTAATGGCTCTTTTATTGACTTGATTTACTCATCATGATGCTTTGACTTGAGATCCTTGGAGGGCGTATCCATTTGTCTTGCAGGTACAGGTTGGTGGCCAGTTTTGGAAGAGAAAGCCTAGCTTGGGCTTCCATGAGGACAAGCAGCCCACAGGATGGATGACATAGGCCCACATGCCAGATGACAAAAAGATGCCTTCGGAGGTCTAGGATACATTTGGATAGACATAGCCCACCTTTAGCATGCCAAACGACTTGCCCAGAAGGGGAAAAACGTCACTCCCTAGGGGCTTGACGTCACATTTGAGGGGCATGTGGTGGTTGATGATGAAACAAAGCATGACACATGGAATTTTGAGGTGGAGAGGCTCTGCATGATTGCCACATGGCCTTTGGAGGCCCTACTTTGCAGCCCAGCTCCAACGACTTGCTCAATTTTCCAAAACATCCTCCTTCAAGGAATGACGTCACCTTTGTTTTAGGGTTTTCTATGTGTAAAATGGTGTTAAATTATTGTAAAGGGGCAAGACAAGGGTTATCCCCTTGTCTTGCGTTTTACCCTAATATTATGGACAATTGTGGACAAACTATGTTTAGGAGGATGATATAAATTGAGATCACCTCATTTCATTTTTAGATAAGACATACCTTTCCATTGTGAGAGGCTATTGGACTGAAATTTGCGCTAGCTTTGAGAATTTTCTCTCTCTCTTTGCACTTGTCTTAGTTTTTCTAGGCTATTGGTGGAAAAGTGATGTGTTGGGCTTGGAATCTCTTTCTCTTGCATGTGGATGTTCTAAATCTTGGAGATAAGGGTTTGTTCAATGCTATTTATGAATTTGGTAAGAGAAATCTGCATTTATTGTCTTGTTATCTTGCTTTAAATTCTATAATTTGTCACTTGTCAAACCCTTAAGAGAAGTATAAGGGCATACACCCTCCCCAAGCTATTTTCATTTGCTTGTTTTGAAGGAGATTATTATCCACAAGTTGCCTTGGAGAATTACAAGGGTGTACACCCTCCAAGGTATTCTTGTTTTGGTTTGCAAAACCCTAGGAATTACAAGGGCGTACACCCCTAGGGCGTTTGCAAGTCAAATCTTTTACCAAGCTTAACTTTTGTAAGGTCTATTGCTTTTCAAGGTGTTTTTGCCAAGAGAAATACAAGGGTGTATACCCTCTTGGCATGACCCTAAGAAGCCTAGCTATACTTGAGAACTACAAGGGCGTACACCCCCAACGCTTTAGCTAAGCTTCTTCATCTCTTTGACCCCATTACCCAATAATCTAAGGCACTAATCAATTTCAAGTTGCATTGGAGATACAAAACAATTGCCTCAACAAACGTGAAATTTCAACCTTTGCAAGCTTTCTCTTTTGGATAGTGATCTTGATGCCTTGGAGATTTTTCCTCCCTTAAGGCTTCCTTTTTTTTCCATGATTTTTCATTTTTGTACTAACTTGTTTTCTACAGCCATTAGGAAACAGAAAATCACTAACCCTAGGTGCTAATATCTCACTAACTAACCCCTAACTTCCCTCCATTTTTCAACCACTGAGTCTCCTAGCTAGAGCGCATTTTTTGGGCCACCTAGCACTAAAATTTGACCACTAACTTTGCTGATATTTGCCTTAGTTATCTACAGCCATAGGTCTACAATTTTCTGCAGAAAACTCAGACTTTTGACAGCCCTAAACCATTGACCAATGCCTAGCCTAAACCTAGCTATTTGCCAACCTAACTCACCTACTAACTAGCTAGTCAATCTAACACCTCAACGTAGCTTTAGTGTAACATTTATTTGCTAATTTACTAACTTGTATGATGCTGTATTTTAGGGACAGCGAGCTTAACTTTCTGATCCATTACTATACTTGGTTGGAAAAGTGTCTTTTCTTGTGTCTCGAGCAGGTATAGGTGCACCGGCAACTATCTCTTTACTTGGTATCCATTTACTTCTCTTCACTTACCATTTCCAACCAATCATTTCTTCCATCACTTGATCTTCCGGGGGACTTCTCCTTACACTTCCCTTCATCCTTCTCATTCCCCCTAGGGTCACCGGGATCGCCTCCCTAGAGTGACCTAGTCACCCTTGAAGTGTGGGACCTACATCGAGGTGACATTGGGTGTAGGATTCCCATTGTTGTGGCACTTGCTTTGTGGTTGGGTTGGGCTTTGCCCAACATACAACTTGCGCTATAACAGTACCTACAAAACCAATGTTAGAACAGTTATCCCAAGATCAAATATCATGTAAAGTAGCCCCGAAACACTAGGGAAAACAACAAGAAAGATTTTTGTCTCAAAATTTTGCAGCAAACTGAAGATTACATCAGCAAGAGAAAATAATAACAGCTGCAAGAATTTACCATCAAAATCACCAACAAATTATAGCAAATGAAAGCTTATGACTAGTAGATGATATTCCAATATTCAAACCACAATTTTGACAGTTGAAATGGGTTCTAAGTCAGTGTTATCAGAAAAAATATAAATAGCCCTAAATGGTTGTATCAGATATTCGCAACAGCAGCAAGAAATCACTGTCAAAGTCGGCAAATAACTATTGGAAATGAAATCCCTTGACTAAAAGATAATTTTCGAACATTTGAATAACAATTTTGACAAGTAAATAGGTTGTAAGGTAAGTGCTATCAGCCTATCAGCTAATTTATAACAACCCTATATTATATTAGCAAACATTTTCTATAGCAGCAAGAATTCACCACAGAAATCAGAAAATAAGAATGTCAATTTGTAGCCCTTGATTAGTAGATCACTTTGCAATATTCAAACACAAAATTCTGCGGTAATTTAGTTTGTAAACAAGAGTAAGAGAGAGGGTTTGTTGCAGGCCTCATTGCTGTAAATAAAAAGTTATTACAGCAGTAAGAAAATCTTCAAGAACTCAATACTTATTAGTATGAAATGATAGCTTAGAGCATGAACAATTCATCAAAAACCCAAATGATTTCAAGGAAGCATTAATCACATTTTCCAATGCACTAGTGCCTTATCTATTCGGCAGATGGAGTCACAACATTAACAAGTTAGAATGGAAAAGAAAAAGAGACTTGAACCTTGAACCCAAACCCTTATGATCCCAAGCCATCACCTTTTCCAAGTCATCTAGCTCAAAAAATTAATGGGAAACTAGTTTTTAAACGCTAGGGGGATAGACCATCCTAACCCCTAGTTTCAAAACCCTATCCAAGTATTTTTTCAAGGGGATAGAACCTCCTAACCCTTGAATCCACCCTTGAATGACTTCTCTTCAACTAGAAAATTAGCTTGAAGGAGGGGATAGACACTACTAACCCTCCTACGGTTACTCCAAGCAATATAATCAAAGAAAATTGCAGAAATTTACCCTTAAACCAAAGTAAACCTGCAAATATCATTCACCAAGAGATAGCCTAGATCACAAACCAATCCTCCAAAGAGAGTGAATCACCTCCTAGCAAGAGCGCATGAGCAAGAATCCCCAATAGACAAATCGCACCAATCCATTGCACAAGAAAAAGAGGGCCAAAATCTTTTTGAGAGAGAGATAAGTCTCAAGTTATGAATTATGGAAAATGAAAAAGACTTGCCTCTTATTTATAGAGGAAACCCAAGTCTTAGTTTGGTCCAATTTACAACCAAATCCTTAATTCTAGGTCAAACATTATGTCCTTACATGGATTTTTACCGAATCCATTTGATTTTTGTCCACATCTGCTAAATAATGACCAAAAATAACAAAATAAAGTGAATTAAGTCCCCAACGTCTTCTTCAAGGGTGGTCGTAGGGAGAGATAGCCTCCAAAGGCTAAGGCGTCATCTCCCATGGTGCCACATCATCCCACTAGTCCACAAAATATGGGATACATGTCCCACAACTCCACCAAGTGCAAGACCCATGCCAAATCAATCTCTTTAATCTTGACATCATGCTCCAAAGGGGGGACATCATGTGTGGTTCATCTTCCCAAGCTTCCCTCATGAGACATGACGTCCTTTAAATGTGCAACGCTCATCATCAATGCCCTCTAATCAATGGGGTATAGTGTCCAACTAGTGGGCTTTCACACCCCCTATGGAGATCCAAAGTGCCTTAGTACCTCCATGAATGATGTCACCAAGCAAGATCCTGCAAAGACAAACAAGTTATGCCCTCCAAGGGTCCACAAGTCATATGAATCATGCCAAGTGAATCAATCTTAATACAAGATCCACCCAAACAAGTACATTGGGTCCTCCCTTTCAAATTAAACACGTGCTCAGAGACTTTATGCAATTAACCAAATTTAGATACGGGAGGGTTATCAAAAGGTCCTATTGGGTAAGCCAATTTCCCAAGTAGAGGAGTGTTTCCTGGGTGAACCCTATCTAGGACATGTAATGAATGTGAATTGGATGAGGGAGAGACTTTTGGGCATGGGGTCATTGACATGTGAGGGTCCCATATGGTCTCATTTTCATGGGTGCCTTTGTGGAGTGTACGCTGCATCCTCAAGTTACCTTTCGTTTGGGGCGCAACCTTTTTCCAGGCCCTATAATTGTCTTTTTCTTTATTTTCTTTAGATAATTTGCATGTCCCCTTTACAAGGTTTCTTGATCTTATGCATTAAATGTGTTTCCTTTCAAGTGGGATACTCATAAGTCCTTTTCAAATTGGTGATGTGTTCATTCGCACTTAGGACTTAGGGTGGGTGCCTAGAAAGGTAGAGCTCAAGTTTTTTACTACGACTTTTACGTCCCTTTGTATCCCTGCCATTGCATTTTGATCATGGTTTCTTTTTCCTTTTTTATTTATTTATTGACACTAGCTGCAACAACCTCTAGCCATTTAACCCTTTCTTCCCATAAGAAAATGAGGTACAAGCCCCTTTTGGGGGTACATGTAACCCAAAAACCCAAAAAATGAGGATATGGAGAGGAATGAAAATGAAAAGTGATAAAAGATGATTGGGAATGTCACGATGGCCCATCAAGAAGGACCCCCAGTAGCACCCCTTTCCCCGAGGGTGGAAAACTTACTAGAAACCTTACGATAACCACCAAAGTGAGAAATGGTAAATAGCATAACCTCCGAGAAAACGTTTCATTATCCGAAAGAATCCTTTGAAACTTATCCATGCCCCAAATATTAAAACAATACTCACCATAAGACTTGACTAGTGACCTCATGAAGAAAGACTTGTTTCCCTATGTGGACCA
>SNQJ01S0050362.1:78040-94511 GCA_010110895.2 Picea sitchensis | reverse complement strand
CGAGCCTTATACTCGTTCCCCATATCGATCTTGAACTTACCAGTTCTTATCGCATGACCGTAGCATTCAACAGAGTTACTCGATACTGGTACCTTGTTAGACATGACAAAATGACCTCAACTGTAATTGAGGGTTAGTCTAAATTTTCCTAGATAAGGAAGGCCGACCCCAAAATCGTATTGCACCTTACACTGATACTTAGCACAAAAAAATATGTAACGCCTATTACTTTCGAGAACTTCCATCCATTTTCTCTACCTTCATCAGAAACTTCTCCACGAACTCCCTGATGGCTATCAATGAACCTTAGATTTACTTCCCCAATTCATGCTTAACCATTCGTAACAATTAATGTTAACCCCTTCGATATATCAGAGGAGTTCCTATCAAATCCTATGATACATTGAAGGAGTTAAGAACAACTCTATCGTGTATCATTTACTTCACCCGTTCATTGAAAAATTTAATGTTAACTTGGTCGATACACACTAAAATGTATCTAAACCTTTCATGTTAACTCCTCTGATGATATTCGAAGAACTTGTTACCAACTACGTCGATAACTTTCGAAGCATTTGACGGTAATTGTTCTGATAGTCATCGGAGAAGTTCGTAAGAACTACTCATATTTTGAAAATTGAGCATATTTTAAGCCATTTTCTTCTCTTACATTACACTAAATTTCTCACCATGCCTACCATCATTCTATCATATTCATATGATTAGCTTCCACCAAGAATAAGCTCAAGAGAATCCTATGGTATTTGAAGATACTTAAGAAGATTAAATTTTATGTCCTTTATCATTTTTGTATTAATATTGATACCATATTTTCTTTGTAGTTTCAAGTATGTCTATGAGAATGGAAACAACTAGTAAAGAGTCAGCCACTGAGGTCTCTAGAAGTGGCCGAGAGATTGAAGATTAACGAAAAACCCCTGGAGTCATGTATGACGACAATGTTGGGCTCCTAGAAAAGGAAGGATATACACTCATATGTTTTGACATGTACTAGATGTTCAAGAATAAAAAATTATCCACTGACATGAAGGGCCAATATGAATTAAGGATCTTGAATAACATCAAAGGATCAGGGATATTGATAGTGGTAGCCCATGTTGATGTATTCCCTTGACTTGATTCTATCACTTGGTTCCTGAAGAACATATATTTAAGGAGCATATATGTATGTAACTCCAGAAAAGAACCCATAACATCATTTCATCTAGAATACTTCACAAAATTCTATCACCTCGAGAAAGGGACTTGAAATTTGGATAACCAACTCCTCGATGATTTTTAATGTGCAACCAATAAGTTATTTCCCATATGCTACAAGGAATACAAGAAATTAAAATATAAACCCAATCGATGGTACCTCACAACCACACTAAGAAAACCCTATTAGTAATGGTATCCATGCTATGCAGGCTATACAAAGAGTCAAATGCCTACAAGTTTTCTCTGTCATACATTCCACTGATTTATTACTACAGAGACAAGGGATTTCCATTCAATTGGGATGACATTCGATCGACCAACCTGAAAAATGTCATCAATGCAACTGTAGAATCTCAGAAAGGACCTTCCCTAGTTTCTGCATGTCTTCATACCTTCTAGACATCATGTACATATCCCACTAATATCCAAATATGGGGTGGAAATGGAAACCATAATATGAATTCATTCATATTTACTACAAAGTTCTCTAGGAGACCAAATATAAGAAATAATATCAAAAGACCTGCGACTATTTTTTGGCTCCTTTCTACGTCTTTCTATTTTGTACACCAACCCCATGTATGACCGAAAAAGTGACAACTTTCATAAAAATGATATGGGATTGGTATCTTATGGATCATTGTACTTATACTAGAGTGTATGGATCCACAAATGCCACCCATCTCCTCCCTAATTTTATACCAGACAAACTTGTACTCTAGGAGGTAGCATACAAGATAGTGATCCATGGAGTAGGAGGAATGTTATACCACGACAAGAAATAAATATGGCCACCACTTCCACTATATGCCAGTATCTACTCATTCTCAAACACTAAGAAAGAATAATAAGAAGTAAATATGCTTCTTTCGTACCATTTTGGAGAGGAACTCTTAAGACGACATGACCCAAAGAGATTTGTAAAATATCATTTCAATAAGGTAGGCTTTCGTTTGGGATACATGAAATATATCTGGGAGGAAGAATAGGTAAATCACAATGCAAGAACCTACGATGAGGTCACCTTCAAGAGATGATGCAAGCCCATTGGAAGGATTGTGGATGAAGAGAAGGCTCGAGAAGAATCCATAATCAAAGCAGGAGGAAGAAGAAGCATAAAGGATATCTCCCATTTCTTCACATTCAAGATCAACTTAGGAAGAAGAAACACAAGCAGATAAGAAGTGGAGGAAAAAGGAAAAGTCAAAAGAGCAAATGGCCTTAGAGGGAAGAAGGGAGGAGAAAATCACAAAGAAGCCAAAGTAAAGAGCTAAAGAATGGGTTATAGAAAGAGACTTGTTATCACTCCAGGAACTCTTTTAGGGTTGTAGACTAAAGATTCTTGGTAACTCAAGAATATGGTAAATTTGGTATGCTTGGAACAATGGGATAACTCAATGACTAATGAAATGGACAACTCTCTCATACATTCGAATAGGAATAGGTGCTTTTAGAAATCAATAATCAAATGAGATAGTTTAAATGGGGGATGAAGAATACTAATCTTGATAACCAAATACAACTAGGTGTAGGGTCAATACAAGATAGCAAGAAGTCCTTCAATTCAAGTTTATGAGCTTAATAAGAGATGACAGTTCTTAAAAGCTAAAACTAAACTGGAATAAAGAATGCAGGAAAGATAGATGCATGAGCAAATCTGACATTGGTAGCAAAAGAATATTGTGATTCATATCAAATTAAGAGTCTAAGTACATAGGCCTAATGTATCCAAGATTGAACCCTAATCTCTCAGAAAAGATAATCATTTATAGCCTATTATTACAATGGGTTTTAGATCCTGAAAACTTGGATTTGTATGTCTAAATATAGAAATAAAACTAACTAAATACAATTGATAATCAAAGACTAGTTCCTAGGACTCAAACTATTTTTTGTTGATCTTTGACATATGTTCTTCATTACTTTTAGGACTCTGTTGTGTCATAGGGGGTAAAGACACTTATCTTCTGTAGCTGGAATCTTTCAATAACCATAACCAACAAAATTTAGTTGATCAATTCCCAAAATCTCCGCGAATCTTTGATGTTGAGTGTTTCTTGATTTGGTGATTAATCATTTGATGCTCCCATACCTTTTTAAATATTCCAAAATCGTTTTTCTCCAGCTTATCTTTCCAAAATTTTCATTATGTAGTTTCTGATAATTCACCTTACATCTACTTCTGGTTAAGTGGTGAAAGCTCACCTTTTCATCTGACTAGCTGGTTGATAATTCCATGTGATGAGGTAGAAAGCTTTTTTTAAAAAGGAAACCTTTCATGATCAAATCTATTGTTTCATCATAAACTCAGTATTCTTTAGATTTCTCTCCCATTGTGAATTTATAGTGACCTGGGCCAGCATCTGTAAATCTGGATGTGGGTTAATCTTCTTTGAGTTTTATCCACCATCTGGACTATGAGTCGTTGCTTCAAAAACTGAATATAAGATCAATGTTGACCAAATATGCCACCTACAAGAAAATCCCCTAGTTTGCAGGTATGTGCAACCTATCATTCTTGAGCCACTACTTGGGATCACATAAATAAAATATCTCTTAGAACTTGCTAGCCGGAATGAACTTGAGGGACAAGCGAAATATGACCTTCAATGCGAGAAGAAATGAGTATATTCTCTAAGGTCACTTAGATTGCATGCATGTGATAGCATTTCTCATATCTGAAAGGATTTTGTCATGAAATTCAAAGCTAACAATAATGCATGACAGTTTCCATTCTCAACAATACGTAGTTAATGAAAACACACTTCCACCCTCCAAATCCCACACATGAACATTACAATCCATATTGCCTGATACCCATACTTTTGTACTCTATGCTCCTTTGGAGTAACCACCATATTATGTGCTGCTAGACAGAGTATAGGACCTATGTGGCTTGTAAAAGATTGTAAAGCCATATTTATACCAATTTTCTGTTGTAATCCATCTTCTTTCGATACTTCTCTTTCAGCTGTTTATTTACATTTTCCTCAACGAGCTTCATTTATGGACAAATATAGAGGCATATAGCCAATAAAGTATACATATTTTCATTTTTCTTCAGGATTTGATCGAACTGTGGAGATTTTTGATGGAATTGTTTAGTTTTTATTATATACAACAGAACTTGATTGAAGCTTCTATTGCTTTAACATACACCCTCAACATAAGGTTGGCAAATCCATAATAATAAATAGTTGTGATATGGCTTTCAATCATATAATTGTAGATACCTGTCTGGTTAACATCTATGGGTTCCAAGCAATTGAGTCCACTATAGTAATCTCCAAGAAGGAAGTGCACATGAAGTAGACCAATAATACAAAATAGCCCAGCATCTTCAGAACATTACTTCTGCAGAGACTAAATTCTAGAACAATTGAGATCTCTCTATCTTCACATTCCTAGCTGTATATATCATTGGCATAAATGTCCACAACAACGCTGATAAACTTCCAAATCTATTATGCAAACCCTTTGAACTCTTATCCTCATCTACCTCTATTCACAACGAGTGATGGGTTCCTTCAACAACTGGAAGACCTCGGTGTGGCAATTCAGGAAATGGAATTTGCCATGTAAAAATTTAATATGGCATGTAGAATAATTTACTCAATAACATCTTCGTTTTAACGTTGATGAAAGAGATCACAACCCTTCAACTGATTTCATCATTTTAATGTGAAACATCATGTCGTCGGTTTGTCTCTTCATGCATTGCTTTCGGTACATTTGAGAACCCTTACCAATCAATCAAGTAAAGGAATGCATATAGATTGTTAAACAATGCAGGGAATTATCAATGGCTCATACACATAATTACCGCAGAGATTTTATCACAGGAAACCCTCAATAAGTTCTTATTTTCATTATATTGAATTTCACCATTAACCAAAAGCCACAATATATACAATGTTTTTAGGTATTCCATAGTACAAAACCCTAATCCTTAATCCGGTATTAATTCGTCGACTAAAATAGAAAAATCCAGCTAAAGAATAGCAAAAACGGCCAAAATGTCGGGCCTTGGTGTTTGTATAAGTGCACCCACACACACAAACACGTACAGGAATATAACACATACCCAACATTTCTCCCACTTGTTGTTTTCTTTGCATCCGGGGTCAGGGATATATAGTCAACAATCCGGGCAGCAATTGCCATTGTTACTCTACACCAGAAAACTTTATGTGCTCCGCAGGACTTTGTTAATGAATACGCAACATTCTTCAAAGTGTAGCCTTTTCGGCCAACACCCTTCTTTTCCTCAACCATGTCTCTCACAGAATGATCCGAACATCAATATTCTTTGTCTTCAAATGATAAAATTTGGGTTCTTTGCAGGGAATATTACACTCGGTATCTCAGTCTATCCTTGCAACTTGTTGTACAAACCTAATACACGAACACAATCTTTGTAACCATCTTGCTTCCTTGCTTGCATGAGTGGTGCCATGTATTCCAGCTTACGTAGTTGAGAGTGCCACCCAGCCTATCTTTTGCTCATCCAATTGATTTCTCTCCTCCAAATGGGTTAAACACATACCCACTGTAATGACTGTTTTTGATCCAAATCACCCTTGTCTTCATCAACAAAACCATGTATATCCAACACTCTTGTCCAATCTCGATGTTCCTTGGTAGCACAATCCATAGCGAGTAGTTGCCGCGAAGATACCCGAAGACCCTCTTCTTGTTGTCAATGCTCCTTCACGGTGTTGGCTTGTATACACGCTCAAAACTTCCTTTGCATGTGCAATGTCGGAGTCCTGAGTACAAACCATTTACATACATCAAGCGCCAAGCACTTGGCGGCATATGGAACATAGGACATGTCCTCTTCTTCTTCCACATTGTCTTGGGACACTGATATGCAGTCAACACACCTATGGGAATAGGAACCTTGGCCGGTTTACTTCCATGCATATTAAACCTCTGCCAATGTCGTTTCAACATATTTTCTTTGATTCAACCGAGTTTCCTGTTTACCGCGATCTCTTTTAATCTCCATTCGAGGAATAGAAGTTAGCAGCACCGAGATCCTTCATGTCAAATTTGGAGGATGGCTATGATTTCACCTCCTTATTAACATCCATGTTATTTCCTACCAACAACATGTCATCAACATACAACACTACATAAATGAAGTGATTACCAACACCTTGGAATATACAAAGTGATCAACCCTGCTACATACAAATCCCAATCCAAGGATGTATGGTAATCAAACTTTTGGTACCGCATCCCTGGGTGATATGTTGAGACGATATAGTGACTTCTTTAACTTAAAAACTAGCTCTTTCTTTCCCTTCACTACAAATCCTTACGGTTGACACTCATGTAAGATTTCTTCTTCGGATCCCCATGTAGGAGAAAATTTGTCTTCACATCCATTTTGTTCCATATCAAGATCAAAAGAAGCAACAATAGATGAAATAAATCTAATAGAAGTTAACTTAGCAGCGGAGAAAAAATCTCGCAAGTCAATTCCCTCGACTGCGGGAATAACCTTTTGCTACTAGCAGAGCTTTTGTATTTCTCACTTTACCTTTTTGCATTTGACTTCTTCTTGAACAACCATTTTGCTACCAACTGATTTTCTTCCATCACAGGCTCAACTATATCCCATGCCTCGATCTTATCCAAGGCATCCATTTCTTCCATCATGGCCTCTTCGGTTTTATCTCACGAATTCAAGCGCTTCCACGGCCAGTTCCGGTATCATCATCGGTAATAGATAAAGCAAAAGTGGAATGGAAATCGAGGTGTGGACTATACCTTTCTGGTTCCTTCTATCTCTCACTAATCTCCTAAATACTAGAATTTATGAGGTTCTGCCTATGCTTCTGCTTCCTCTTCTTAGGATGATTCAGATTTTGCATCATAAAACTCAAGCTCTATTTTCTCGGGTTCATCTTGCATTTAGTGCGAATTCTTTTTTGGACACATATTTTACCTCTACGAAAACAACATCTTCGATTGTAAACAATTTTCTTGGTTTTGGGTTCCAAATCTTACCATAACCTTTCACCACATCTTTATAACCAAATAAAGATACACTTTTAAACTTTATTATCCGACACTCCTATTTTCTTTTGGAACATGTACATAAGCATCAAAACCAAACACTCTAAGATGTTGAAGGGCTTTATTTCCATACCATACCTCGTGTGGAGTTGTATCATCCAACCTTGATGAAGGTGATCAATTGACCCGAGGGTAACATGTTGTACTCACTACCTGCGCCCGGAATTCTTGTTCTAGCACCGTGAGCATGCTCCTTGCTTTTTTTTTCAGTGTCCTGTTCATCCTTTACGCAGCTCCATTCTTGAGGGTGTATGGAGTAGTCTTATGCCTTGCTATACCACTTCTTCTGGAGTGCCCGATTCATTTCGGTAAATTCTCTCCACCATTATCTGTTCTCGATACCTTTATTTTCTTCTCGATTGATTTTTCTACCGAGGCCTTAAACTCTTTAAATTTATCAAATACCTCAGATTTCTTTCTAAGAAGAGAAATAAATCCATGTGTTCCTTGAAAATCATCTATGAATGAAACATAATACACAAATTTACCAGGGATGGAACAAGAACAGGTCAAACATGCTTTGTGTATGAACTCTAAGATCCCTTTCTCTTGTAGCACTAGATGGGAATATTACTTTCGATTTTGTTTACCATATATACGATGTTCACAATCAAAATCTAGAGTGAAAATTAGACATACCTTCAATCATACCTTCTGCAGGTGTAGTGTTTGAAGGCCTTTTCTCCAATATGCCCAGTCTTTGATGCCATGACATGGTCTTCTTTTGGGTTAGTATTGGTCTTGTCTCCTTAATTTTTTTGCTAAAGGACAACATAATTGTTACACCCATCATTATAAGTTCTTCCCAACAACGTATACGAGGAGTTCCATAGCGAACTCCCCTCATCAACACCATTGCTCATTACCATCTTGCAAGTGTCCTTTTCAAATCACGGTTTTTCCTCCTGCATCACTCAACTTGCTTGGATATGAGGCTTCTAGATAGTTTTGGAATGTGTAGAGACCCGGAAGGGTTCTAATCCTTCCATCATTTAGCAACAACTTAATCCTTTCACATCCCAAGATTTTTGTTGTCAGTCATCTCCTGGAATACATCACCACCATCATATTTTTCATGATGGGAGAACCCTCCAGTTAAGGAGTCATATGGTATGATGCACAGTCGATCAACCATACACCATGGTGCACATGTGTACACGTAGATGCTAGGTAAACATCACCTCCTTCTTGATTGGGTTTTACCTCCGTGGAAGAGGTACTATCATATCCTTTGGTTTTCAACCTTCTTAGACTTACGATCTTTCTTATAGTACCTGTTTTACCACGCTTCCAACATTTCCTCAAATATTTTTCCTGGGACTTAGATCTACTTGTATATTTTAGATCCATCCAAAGAACTTACCAGGGTTCTTGTATTGGGTATGCCCTCTTACAAACAAATCATCCGTGTTGTGTCCATCCATGCTTTTGCCTCATCTCTTCAGATAACAAGGATGCAACTACTCCCTCATACTTCAATGTAGATTAGGTGGGTACTACCTATTGCTACAACCAGTTATCCCAAGATTACGGCAAGAACATAACAAAGTAATACACTTATCTTTAATACGCAATCATTAATGTCGCCGGATCAAAGTTGACTTACCACTTAGTATTAAAGGCATTTTAGATGTTCTGTCACATGAGAATCTCCATCTCCATCCCAAGATGATACAACTTCTTCGAGAAGAAACAACTTGTTTACCGGGGACTTTGATTATTACAAATTCCCTAACTTATCTATAGTTCAGCAAGGTACGTAGATTCTCAGGACATTCAACAACACCAAATCCGCCAGGCAGAGTCAGATGGTACTCCTTGCTCTTACGTCCAACTTGTCCCAATCTTCCCTCGGTACCATTAAGCTGGTGTACTAGTAGTTTGTAATGCCGTGGAGTTGTGTACCGATGGCTTTGTGTGCTTGTAGATGAATTGCACTAGTAGAGGTACGTAATACCCGGGATCCACTGTGATCCATTGTTCTTTGTCTACAAAGAAGGTCCTCGCTGTGTACCAGGATCCACAACGATCCATTGTTCTTTGTCTACAAGAAGGTCCTCCATCTTGAGCTTCCATAGCTCAAAGTTTTTACCATTGAACTTCTCTATCTTGATTCTAGATGAGCTCGCCATTCCTCTTACTTTACTCAAATCTCCACTGCAAAATCTCCCACTAAACCCAGGGTTATCACAGACCCAAGATAAACTTGATCTATCAAGACCGAGCCAAACCCTCAGCAACAAAGGTGTCCCTCCGAAGCCAAAAACGTGCTCGAATACCACATGTAAGTTTTAAACCTGTGAAGTAAAGCAATGCATATATATTCTTAAGCAATACATAAATTAATCAATGGCTTATACACAGAGTAGACAAAGATTTTATACCGGAAACCCTCAACCGGGAAAACCTTTCTTATTTTCATTATATCAAATTTCACCATTCGCCATACAATATATACAATGTTTTTAGGTATTCTATAGATACCAAAACCCTAATCCCTTAATCCAGGATTAATTTACAAATCAACTGAAAATAGCAAAATCCGCTAAAATAGCAAAAACCGCCCAAAAATATCAGACGCAGTTGTCATATCTGATGCACCCACACACACACACATGCAAAGAATATAACACATACCCAACAAAAACAACTCTGAATTTGTATTCAGCGCACAAAACTTCAAACACCTATAACTTCATTTGGTATTTGCATTCGGCTTCCTCCTCATGGCACCCTGGCATTTTGAATTCGTCTGCCTGCTAATTCTGTGTTACCTGGGTTATTCATCGGGCATCTAGAAGTTGTCGGCATTTTATTTTTGTATTTACTAAAAAATCATAATCCTACATGCAATGGTAATTTAGAACGCATGGCCTTCATATATGTCAAAGCTCGCCATGTGGAATATATGAGATATGTAAAACCACACCTAATGGGCTTGGTATTAGAGTTGGGATTTGTATGGTTTATGTGTTGAATGTGCTTGACATTTGGCTCGGGGTTTGGCATATGTGGAGGCTTATATTAAGACTTAGGTCACCTGTGCACACACATCACTTTTGCTTTTGAGGAATTATAGAAATAAAAATATGGATTTTATTAAATTATAAAAAACATAAAAGATTATAAAATGACTTTTATTTGTGAAATGCAGGTTGAAGACCGAATTCCAAAGGTTTGGAGCAATAATGATCAATGAGAGATAATAAGGAAACTCGAAATTTAAGACACAAGCCAAAGGCTAATAAGAAAAATGAGTGAAACAGAGAGAGAGAGAGAGAGAGAGAGAGAGAGAGGTAAAAACGCTCTCAAAAGACCAGTGTATTTTGATCGCTAACAGAACCTACCTATAACGAAGCTGAGAAAAAGGCAGTAGCAGAGTCCAAAACAATAACAAAATAAACAACAACAACAACAAAAATGGAAGTGAAAGAAGTAGTAGAGAAGACAACTAGAGAACTAGCAGATAAAGTGACATAAGAAGAGAAAATCAAGAAAGACGAAGATGAGAAAAATAATGAGACTATCCCAATGGACACCGATGTTAATGAGATATCAACAGTCGATTCCAATATACTAAGTTTGGGACTCGGTACTCCATTCAAAATAGATGATGTACCCAACCTGAGGAAGTTTGTACAAGAGAAAGAAAAGAAATTTCTTGTAACAAGAGGAAAATTGATATTATTCATAACACAGAACCCCATGAAGAAACATGTCAACAAAGAGATAGTAGCCATAGCCTCAACTCGATCCTCATTTTGGGATGCCATAGAGGACAATGTCCAAAATCTTTCTTGAAAGAATTTGGAAAAGGAAGTAAGGATAAAAGATATTGAGGGAAATATTTGACAGGTAAAGATAGACGAAGGAAGCCTTCGGAGTTTCGAGGAAAGTGTGGAGAAAGTCAGGACCAAGGTCGAAGTATCCCTTACCGATATGTATGTGCACTTTCACATGTTTCAGTACTTAGTTTCCATTATCATATATCAACATAGCACCGTGAAAACCAATTTAAGACAATTCAATATTATCCAAGAGGGCATTAGAAAAATAGACACATGGATCACAAAGAACGCAGATGCACTGATAGAGATATATCTCTCCTCATCTAGGGAAATAAATGTTGACATCTATGCACTAGACCATTTCTAACAAGAAAGACAAAGAGAAGAAAAACAAAATGACAAGATAACTACCAATATGCTTGCACATACATAAAGTATCTCAAGAACTACTCAAGTTGTGTTGTCTTCCCCATATAGAGGATCCTGGAAAGAATCCTATAATGGATGAATTGGTTGATCAGGTACATGACAACACAGATCATAGATGAGAAATCACTGCAGAAGCCACTAAAGTAACAATGAACCTCATGGAATATCATCACATTCAACCGACAAAGGTCCATACTATGGTGCAAGCATTCATGACCACATTAGCAAAAAATATGCAGACCCTCAAAGACAACGTGGAGATACACATGACTACCATATAAGAGCTTGCATACATAAGACTAGTTTCTTTGTATGATCAGATAGAAATATGGGTAGCATACCTCTGAGACAAGAATACATAAAAGGACAAAATAGTAGATTCAAAATTGCTATTACCTACTCCCTATTTTGGCCTTTTTTGAACTACTCCCAATTTTGTCTTTTCTGTGTACACTTTCATTAAGAAGAAGGGAGATGAACAATTTTGTAGCATATTATTTAAGGGGAATTCAAAGAGTCACAATACAGTTATGAACATGTGTATAAACAGAAGGAGAGGCCCATTTAGAAAGGGCTCTTCAAGCATTTTATAAACTCAACAACTAATTCAAGAACATATATCGTGTTGATTAATATTGAGAAGCCCTTAGGGCCATTTTTCGCAAGAGATAAAAACTTGTGTGTGGTTGATTTTGTTGTGAAATTCTTTAAGTAGAATGTGTGTTGATCAGATGGATTGTAAGAATGAAGTTTTATAATAGACTAATATGATGTACTCAATGTTATTTTACAACATTGTTATTCTTTACGATATTTTCAAGTCCCGAGCTCATGAGTTGCAAACACATGAAAAAATATAATTTATACTTTTTTGGTTATATGTATGTATGCTCATGTTTCTAATTTTTCACCTTCATTTCAACTAACTGTGTGGGTTTTCTGATAAATTTTAGTTTTATTTGCATGTCATTCGGTTACTATAATTTTCTCCTAGTTAGGATAGGGTAGGATATATTATCAATACATTAGATTTGTTTTCATACATAGTCTTCATATACATCTTCATGTTGCATAGCCATCCACTTTCATCATCATAACCAAAAATGGAGCCTTTGCCAAATTCTGGATGGGTATCCTAAGACAGATGATGTATAGTCTAATTGGGGCCGTGCATCGGGGAGTACCCTTTACTGTTGTTTGCAAAAATATTTCCCATTCAATAGGTCCTTAAGAAAAAATTGAATATCCCCGATGTACAAGATGTACATACTCTCGAGTTGTAGGCTAGCCATAAATAAAAGTAGAAACTTTATAAACAATTAGTGAAGAGAAATATTGTAGAGTGCCTACAAGATAAAAATGAACCCCTTTAGGTCCAAAAAATAAGCTATTGCAGGAAGTGAATTCAACCACAATTCAATATATTCCATTGGAACCATAAGAAGGCTCGAAAAAAGTCATGTTTGATTTGATTATGAAGGAGATTGAGTTGGGAACTATGACTAATTAGCTCAGATACAATGATGAAATAATAGCAGAGCTAGAATCTCAGATGAAGAGTAGAGAATCACTCTTATTACAAAACAATGTTGTAAAGTAGGAAGCTCCACAAGAGAGTTGGCTTAGATGAAAGTGAGAGTAACAGATAATCCATCCTTGAAGGGATCCAAACATATCATTTGGGACAATATAGCTGCCACAATATTCAATAATGGGTTCCATCTCTCTATAATGCAAGATGGGATTGAGATAATCATTGTTTTTTTTAAAGACATAAAAAGAGTATCAATTGAGTTAGAGAAAAATCCATAACTCATTAATTACATAGTAAAGGTTTTAAACAATAGGTCCAAGGAGGAGCTAAAATATCTCAATGTGACTGTTAGAACTAGTGTTGTCATGGTTTCCAAGAGAGTTCTCACAAAGAGGAGATTGATGTATAATGATGAAAATAAGTCTCATGAACTCATGGAGGAGATATTCTCCTTTAAGAAAATCTTCAATGCTTTTATCAAGCATGGGATGCCATATTTTTGGGATGGAAATAGGGTTTTGTACTCATATAAGAACTATCACAAGCTATTGGATGATAGGAGGAAAAATGACAATAGGTTTGAACATCTTGAAGGGACCCTTAAGGGTAAATATTTAATGGATATGTTGGGTAGTGATTTTGAGATATTACATAATCTAAAGGTTATTTTCAGAAATTTTTCTTATCCATCATATGAAAGATACAACAATTTGCATGAGGTGGTGAGGAACATGAACACACATGAATATCCAATGGGAAAATTTTGGAAACATGTGTGCCAATTTTCTAAGATATTGATGGCTAGACAAGGAGAAAAAAGTGGCACACACCCAACCTCATAAGGATAGATTTGGTCAATAATTCCTCATGTAAAATAAGTTTTACTAAGGAAAAAAACCTTCAAGAAACAAGACATTGTTTAAATAATAAAGAAGTAGTAATTTGTTTCAAGAAGGCTTTTCAAACACAATATAATCTATAAAGGAGAAACAAGGCACATTGTTCAAGGTTCAGTGTGTATGAGGATTGAAGAGTATGTTGTTCTCAAAGATGCAAGATCAACACAACACAAGATAGAGGATTGATTATGAGAAGAAGACAACATTCCTATAGAGATTTGTGTACCTTTGTTTGTATCAATTTGTAACACATTCCATGTATTATCCTTCATTGTATCATACATCTTGTGAAGCCATATCTCCCCTTTTGACAAATGTATTCTGATTTTTTATCTATAAAATATTCAAACATATTCATTGTAAATTTGTGGTGTATTTCATGGTATTGGAATCAATTTAATGTTTTATGACCAATTTCCTTCCATTTTGTTTAGTATAGTTTAATATGACATACATGAAGTACAATACATGATGTATATGAAATATATGTTAATATTCAATAATTTTTTTTATTCGATAATTATTAGGTTTACAACCTCGTGTATTTATACACACAAATCAACATAGTTACGTCCATATTGTCCAATGGACATGAATAATTAATGGAATTTGTAATATACAATAAGTCATCCCTCCCTAAAAATAGTTTTCCTCAAAGCATGGGTAAAGACTAATGCTTGAATATAAACTCCTCATTTTCCCAAGTAACTTCATCTTTCATATCTTTCCCATTTTCATAGGCTTTATCGATATGTCTTTCCTCTTCAGACAAGTCACTAACATTATCTTCTTCATTGTGATGGTGATCCCCATGATTCTTAGCTTCTCTAAAACCATCATTCCCTTTACTTAATTTTAGGGATATTTGAGACATCCCCATCTAAAGGCCCTTGTTATTGTAGATACAAAATATCATCAAGAGAAATACCACCCACCATATCAAAATTCACAGCCATCAAAACTTGGGTTTTTGTGTTTAAAATGTCTACATCCTTGACAAGAGTCATGTTATTAATCATTTTCACAATCTCCAATGACCAAGGAGTCTATTTCAGGATTTCCAAACGTTTTGCAACATTGAACAACAAATCCAACCCTAACAGTTTGAGATTATTCCTATCAAAATGTTTTAGCGAAAGGAGCCAATCAACATTGTGGACTAATGGATGAAGTGTATTAGTGTATAAATGAAAACGAGACACTCAATATATCATAAAATTAACAACTATAGTGTGATCTTTGAATTTAAACTATTCTGAATGGTTCTTAGGTCATTTTTATTGGGTTTGAATACCAAGCCATCACAACCTTGTCTATTCATGATTGTGTCACCACAAATGTATAACAAATATTCCAATAAAAAATACCCAGGACCATAGAATACACGATTGGTCAACCTTTTTACTATTGTATAGCATATGACATATTTATCATTGTATGATAGAAAGGTCTCATTGACCACTACATGGCCATGAATTGTAGTTGAAGATAATTCATCATCATCCATGTGAATGGTGACCATTCGTGTCTATGTAGGATTCTCGTCACCCTGTCTAGGTGACACATTATTAACAATAGGTGGGTGAAACATCATTCTTTTAAGTGTTTCAGTTGACCCAAGCATATCTGCACCACTTCCTACATCTCTTTTATCGAGCAATGGTTTCCTACCATGATATCCATGTCCAAATTGCATTCATGTACACATTTCCATCATGCATGAGCGACTAGATCCTATGAAACGTTGACCCAACATAGGAGTTGGTATGTGTCCTCTCATATGATTATTTCCCATAATACTAACATATGCACCTCTTCCCACATAAATCACCCTAGAGTATATGGATCTTGGCTTCCAAAACATAACTTGTAAAACTGAGCTGACTTAGATGGATTTGCAACAATGACACATATACTATTTCCTTCTAGTTCATGTCCATCTAATTCTTCGTGGGTTGTTTCAACACATAGCGAATGATAGAAATATATAAATCCAAAGCCATGAAACTAGTTATTGATTCCAATAGCTAGGTGAAAGTATCTCAGTTTTCCATATTTACCAAATAATGCTCCTAGAGAATCCTCCACATTTGGATTTTCCTTTGGTATGTCGTCAATAAAGAGATCAATAGTTGAAAACATATTTGAAATTCTCCTATAGTTTGACAATTCTACACATAAGACTCTACCATCCATTTTTATGTTTCCCATCATCGTTTTAGCAATCAAATCTTGATATTTGAATCTATACTCCACAAAACCATATCTTTTGATTCTCTCTACTACATTGTGTAAAACAAAATATCTTTCAAATTTTCCATGTTGTTCAAACATTTTTCTCAGCAGTGCATCATCAGAGTTTGGAGTGAGATTCCCAATGAAAATAAATGAATCAGAATGAAATTATTTAATGAGCTATGTTTGGTCACCAAGTTATGTATTGTGAATTTTTTCTTTCACTTTCACTACTAAATATTCTCCTTCTGTAGTTGTTGTGTCATAGCGAATAGTGG
>SNQJ01S0050362.1:35887-45988 GCA_010110895.2 Picea sitchensis | reverse complement strand
AAGCAATTTTAGGTAGCCTCTTGTCTTCCATGTTGTTTAACTTGTTCTTATACATTAGGTATCTAGTCATAGCCATGCTCTCAATGGGGGAGAGGCTTGTTTCTACAAGGAGGATGGGATAGGGTGTATTTCCTTTAATTTTGTGATTATAGGTTATAAAACTCTTTTGTATTTGCTCTATCTTTCTCCAGGATTCATGAGAGATACTACAGCCCCAGACTTCACATCCATAAAGAATAACAGGTGTAATAAGAGTCTCAAAGAGGATTTTCTTCTTATCCCAACTCCAAGTTGATTTACAATTGTTTTCAAGCCCATAATAAGCTTTCCATCACCCAATAATCCTTTTCTCAATGCTATAATTCCAATTGAGCTTGTGGTGAATATCAATTCCAAGATATTTGTATGAAGTCACTTCCTCGAATTTGTTGTTTTCATATACAAAGGTATCATAAGGGATCTTATTGGATTTAATAATCATGACCTTAGTCTTATCATTATTAACAATCATACCCACATTGGAGCAAAAGTCCTTGAGGATTCTTAATTGGTTTTCAAGATCATGGAGACTCCTTGCCATAATAACAATATCATCGGCATAAAGAAGAATATTGATGACTATACCAGTGAGAGTAGGGCTGACACAACCTTATTTTTCCAAGCATTCTTCTAACTTATCAATTTATATGCCAAAAAGGGTAGGGGACAAGGGACAACCTTGTTTGACTCCAATATTGCAATTATTCTCTTTTGACCAGCCCTCAGTGTTTTTAAACTTAGCAATAATGTTCTCATACATCCTTATTGCAGCAACCCTCAACTCGAGAGGCACTTTTATCTCTTCCAACCTATTCCAAAGGTTTTTGCTAGGAACCATGTCAAAAGATTTTCTAAAGTCAACAAAATAGAAAAAAAGATTGGTTTTAGTATTGCATAACTCCTCTGCAATGATCCTAAAGGTAACAAGATGGTCCACAGTTGAATGATATCTCCTAAACCCAGCTTGTCCTTTAGCTCTTTTACCGTGACTTTCTAGCCAAATGCTAATCTTCTTTTCCAAAATAATTCCATAAAGCTTCGCTAAAATCAGGCTAATCATAATGGTCCTATAATTAGAGGGAATTTTTTTATCCCCATTTTAAAAAAAAGTAATAATGAGGCTTTGTGTTCAGGGTTTAGGGAAGCCTTCAATGACCTTAGCTTTCCCATTTGTGAGCTGCTTAACCCTGAACTTTGTGTCATCTAAAGAAAAAACTTCTTCTTTTGTAGGGATAATAGGAATGGTTTCCATGGAATTAGGGAACTCGTAAAGAATTTTAAGGTAGGAATTCTAGTCCGTTAAGGGAATCCTATTATTCTCTTTAGTATTGCGTTTTAGAATTTGTCTCTAGAACCTCTTAGGATCCAACTTGTATAGTTGTGAAAGTTGCTCTTGCCTTTTATTGATATAGTATATTTTTTCCTTTTAATTAGGTCTTTGTACGTATTGATCTTATCGAGTTTTAAGGGCTCATTAGAAGCATTCCTAATGGATTTCCTAGAAATTTTACATTCTTTATCATACCAAGGGTTGGTTGTTCTATTATTCTTTTTATGGGACACCTCGAAAGAGAACTTCTTAATAGAAGTGGAAAGGGTAGTTTTAAAATTATGATAGAGTTCTTCAATGTTGTCCTTATAAGTTAGGAGGTTTAATTTACTATTTAAAGCCTTTAAGAAAATGTCAACTTTACTTTTGTCAAAGTGAAAATTCCTTTGATTATCATAATTATCTTCAATGGTGGTCCTATGCATGGAAAATTTTAGAGTTAGGGTTAAAGTTTTATGATCAAAGTTAGGCTCATGGTCATTTAAAAGGTCAAAATTTGTTATTTGGTTAGAAATGGGGATATTAGATATCACATAATCTATAAAACTACTACCTAGCCCATGAATACATGTCATTTGGTTGGAGTTTGGCCAGTTCATTACTCCATTGAAAATTATTAGGTCTTGAGAGCTGCAGAACTTGACCATCTCAGTACCAAAGAAATTCTTAATTAGGTCTTCAGAGCTTCTTTTGTAGCTCTAAAGACCTAATTAAGAAACAAAACATGAATTTTATGAACCATAAGATCCCTCTGTAAAAGTGGATCCAAAATTTTCATGGTTTGAATGGTATAAAGACATAATCTTTTATCTGCAAAATTTACAATGTCCATTATGTTGGGATAAAGCTAAAGATAGATCCATGAAACTAAATGTTTTCAAGTATTTCATCATTGGTAAACACCTGTTTTGGAAATATACTAGAGGAGTTGTATTAAATTGTATCACTGAAGAGAAAACATGAGGCATAATTACTGAGTTACATACAGGGGTGTATGGTGGCGATCATGCTTAGAGAGGTATTTCATATAAAATACTAATTGTTGGTTATTATTGGGATTATTTACTTTCTGATGTTAACTCAGTGGTTACAATGTGTAGAGTGCTATATGTTTACAGGTAAACAAAAGTTCTTGTCATTACCACTAAGGCCTACCAAAGTGGAAGCACCATTCCACCAATGGGGGTTATATTTCATAGGTGAGATCAACCCTAACTCCAGTGGTCAACATAAATGAATAATAACATCCATATATTACTTTACAAAGTGGGTAGAGGATATTCCTACTAGAGTAGCAACTAATTCAGTTATTATTAAATTTATCGAGGAATTATTTTTACCCAGATTTGTTTGCCTAAGGAATATCATTATAGATAATGCACATGAATTTAAATCTACCAAGATGGTACATTTTTTTCCAAATTGTTATATATAACTTGTGCATTCAACTTATTATTATCCAAAAGGGAATGGCCTTGCTTAATATTCCAACAAGAGTAATGGGAATCAATATTTCCTATCTAAAAGTCCTATCAGAGACACATTTTCACCATGGCATGACTAATAATTATTTTTTTAACCGTGTTTAATAGTAGTCATGAGTACTTTGGTATGTTTATTAATGGATAAGTTTTTGAGGTGCAATTTTATGTGTATAGTACATTTTTGATATAATGTCCATGATAAATAATGTTTGTAGCATAAATCAAGCAAGTCGAACCCCTTAAGGATAGGAGAATTACTTTGGTATGTTTATTAATGGATAAGTTTTTGAGGTGCAATTTTATGTGTATAGTACATTTTTGATATAATGTCCATGATAAATAATGTTTGTAGCATAAATCAAGCAAGTCGAACCCCTTAAGGATAGGAGAATTGAAAGAGTCAAGGGAACCTGTCCCCCACCTACCTCTAAAGCATTGTCATTCAAGAATCAAAGGACCCTATCCCCCACCTACATATAGAGTTCTTCTAATTTACTAATGATCACTCCTTACAAGAAGTGGTTTGAAAATCATAGGAGATTGATTGAGATACATTGTTCCCCAATTTTCTATTTCAATCCAAGTGAAGATGTTGAGTTCTTAAGTGTATAAATATTCCTCTAAGTATCAGGAGAGAGGATCCAAAATTATGAATATTGTGTTAATTTTTGTTAAGAATACTTTTGTTGAAGATTTGGAGTTATGTTCTTGATGTACTATTGTTTTTGATGAAATAAATATGTTTTTTTTCTTATCTTATTAAAGTTTCCTCGAGGTTCCTTGTGATTCTTGGGTCGGACCCACTCAAGAGGGCTCAAGGACCCTCTTGCAATTTATTTTTTTCTTTCATGGTAATGTGTTACCATTTAGTATTTTTATTTATCTTGAAATATTAAGATAGTTATGCATGGTAACCTATGATTTATGGCAAACTATGATTAATTGTTAGCTTCAATAGTTCTCCTATAGAAAGTGTTGTAAAACTATTGGGATTCTCAAGGGTATATTCTTAAGGCTAAAAATATCAGCCATGCCTCATTATATTTTAGTCTAGATTTGTCAATACTTTGGAAGACTTCTGCAAGCTTCTTAGGACTCTTTTGGGCATCTTGTAGGAGCTTCCTGTAGGATTGTTAAATTTCATGTAGAACTATTATAGTTCATGTAGAAACTTCTTGTAGGGGTGTTTTAGGCATATTTTTTTTCATTTTGTCTATGCAATAGTTCAACTTCTTTAATGTAATTTTGTGTCATGTAATATAATTAGTTCCATGATTTATAATCGGTTTACTATTTGCATAGTTTAGTATTATTTATTTTATGCCAATAGACTAGATATCCTTTACTGAATATAGATGATATGCTATTTCAATTTGGTGTGCTTTCATTCATGCAAATATATTAAATTATTTTCTGCAATTTAGATTCCCTGAACAAGTTATATTCAGGCTCATGCATTTATCACCTTGATCAATCTTATACCTATATTGTTATTAGTGCATTCTTCATTTACTTTGCACAACACCTATTAAGTTTGTACAAAACTCAAGTTGAAAAGTAAAGTAATAGTCCAAGGAGGAAGTAGCATTATTGCTATTATTCCTAGGCACACTGCTTTTTGGCGTCGTTGTCAGGAAAGTGCTAAATATTGCAGATCATTTTCATTTTGTTTTATTTTTGTGTGCCTTTGTCGATTAGCAATGATATGTCAGTAACAAGGAAAATATAGTATACCTAGGGAGGTAATATGGGGTACCTAGGGGGGTACCCAATGGGAATGTGGTTATGTGTAGTTAATGTAATTTGGACTAGCTCCACTATATTATTAAATAATATTCATTATGGTAGGTAGACATAATAAATGTAACATGACTTATTAGAAGGTTCCACTTCTAGAAAGTTCCTCCTCTAGAATGTTCATAGGTGGTTGGTAGCAGTATATAAAGGGGTTAGAGCAATGTAATGAGAAAATTTTAAAAGTATTGTATTTCGAGCAATATCTCAATAGGAAGATGCCCCGTCGAAGAGGCAAGTGAACATCATAGGATCGCTTCCATAATAAGATCTATTGTATGGTGTTGTCCTACCTCAAGAATTTTGTTATAATAAAATTGTGGTTATTTGATATTTCTATGTGGATATATGAGAGTCTTTTTTATTTAGATATTTGGTTCTTAACAACTAGTATTAGAGCACATTCCTTGGCATGAATTGTGGACAATTCTTTTTTATCTATTTTGCAAATTTTTTCGGAGAAGAAAAGAAGGGTCGAAACATTTTGGATGAGTTATGTATATTTATGTGTCAATTTTGTAGAAAATTGTTGTATATCTGAGTTCCTCTCATAAAAACACCCAATTTAAAAAAATATATTGTTTGAAACGGAGTCAGGGAAGTGAAGTCATCAACATTTTAAAATCTTGAAATTTTCAGGGGTTTTTGCATGGAGGACCGCGTGATTTTTCTAATTTTTGTAGTAGATGGAGCTGAATTTGCCTAAAAACTTATATAGATATGAGTTCCTATTTCAAAAATATCTTATTTAAAAAATAAATCTCTCAAATTGGAGATCTGTAAGTGAAGATATAGGCGATTTAAAATCGGTAATTTTCTAGGGTCTTCGTGATGACATTAGTGTCATTAGATAGAGTATTTTCAGTTCTTTCTTATGGAATATTATATGAGGTTTTTCATATGGATATGCAATGCAATCCAACCTTTGCAAAATTTCCAATGTCCCTAAAAAATATCGGTGATATAATAAGGAAACACCTTCCGATTTATCCTACCATTTTGACAAAATACGCTCAAGAAGAACTTGCTTGGCATGATTTCAAGCATGATTGTGATTCTTGGTACTTTTTCAATTTAGGAGATCCAAGGGACATATAACAAGGAGATCATTGATATTTACATCTCAACATAATATAATCAAGAAATATATGTTTGGTATGATTAGGAGGACGATTGTGATGATTGGTATAAGGATAGTTCTCATTTCTGAGATGAAAACCACTTTCATATTTTATTTGATGACTCTACTCCACCTTTTGTAGATAACATCAATGTGACAAATCAAGAGCTAGTTATGACTACAAGTGTCGAACCTGCATATTATACGATGGTATTATTCCTTCATGATTAAACTAAGACCCTTTCTCACTATGTGGATGGATATTCTTATTTGGATCCACATGACAAGTGTCATTATTTGTAGGATCATTTTCAGTTTTTTATTGTGTTATGATATCTTTCGTCTAGATTTAGCCTGAGAACTTGAACATGGAACCCCGATTTACATTGGCGGTTGGACTACTTCATCATGGTGGCTTTCATTTGTACATGGGACCCTCGTTTTCTAGTATGCTTCAGCACTATGGTCAACACTTATGCATGGGACACTAGTATATGGTTGTACACTCTCATAACAAGAGTTGATGATAATGCTTCCATAAGGGGGATGGAATGTTAGGTAGCTAGACAGGTAGTGGAGGGGCTCATAGGGACCATAGTGATAATAGTGGAGGCCATGAAATGTAAGGTGGAATTGGTACACTATAGTATAAATAAGGTTCAATATGGTAGTTAGATATAATAAATGTAAGAGGAATTCTTAGAAGGTTCCTCCTCTAGAATGTTCAAAGGTGGTTTGTAGCACTATATAAAGGGGTTCAAGCAATGTAATGAGATACATTTAGAAGTATTGTATTTGGAGTGATAGCTTAATAGAAGGATTCCCCATCAAAGAGGCAAGTGAATAGGAGAGAATCCCTTCCATAATAGTATCTATTGTATGGTGTTTCCCTACCTAAAGGATTTTATTATAATAAAAGGGTTTTCAGGGTTTTTTCTGAAAAAAACCATGTGATTCACACAGTAAGTTATACTTCTATTTTTGGAGTTTTCATAACAAGATGTATTTTACAAGAAATTATGATGGCCCTAGTATTGAAGAAGTCACAAAACATATGAAATCATTCAATAAAGAGCATTGGAAAGTGATGATAAATTTGATTTTACAAGGTGATGAAGCCATTCGGTGGAATTCACTTAACTATAGAAAAATGATGGCACTATTTGATGAAGAATTTGAAAAATTATTTTTAGAAAAATGGTCTCATGGAAAGAGTAAAGAAATAAGAAAGGGTTTATTTTCATGTGGAAATTCTATATTATAGGTTCATGGATGTATTCATAAAGAAAATATCATTGTTTCTATTAAACGTAGTTTCCTGCATAATTTATCAATGTTCAATTGGTTAATAGATTGCAAGTCCCTGCAAAGAATGTTCAAACCACACAGGCTGAGGGTGAAAGCGTTCAATTTTTTAAATATTTGAAGCTCACCATGGAAAAATATGTGTTGCATTCAAATCTTTGTGCTATAGATATGGATGATGTGGACATTGTTTTGGGATATCCTTGGATGTACTTAGTTGTTACAGTTAATTTTAATGTGAAAAACAAGTCTTTAAAGCTTTGGTACAAGAAAAAGAAAATCACATTGCAGTATGTGTCTCTTAGTAAGAAATATGGGCCCACGAAGGCTAGAAAACAAGTTATTTATGAGTCCGAAGTTGAATCAGAGGCAGAGTCCATAGAAGGAGATGAATAAAAACCATCGGAAGGACACAATAAGGAAGACAAGGAGGTCCTTGACTCAAAGACACAATGTGTTTCAAACTTGGAGAAAAAAACATAGATTCCTACAATTGTTGTATATTTCCATCCAAACCACATAGAGAAACAATAGTCATCAAGGAAAGAGTGTGAGTATCAACACATTTATGCACCAATAGGGAAACAAAGGAAACTGATGAAGAGATGCATGGAGGACTACTAGAACTAAAAGAAGACATCAGGCTAGATAAACAATTACATGCAAACCCCAACATGATGCGGAGAAAGATTAGGATGGAAAGGTAGTATTTGGAMACCATCTTCGACTTCCATTAGGATGGATGGATGGTCATACTTGGTATCAATTGGCTACATTGCTTAGCTTGTGATATTGTATGGTTTCTTCATTTGTTTCAAGGATGAAACATGTTAAGGGGGAGGGAATGTAGTATACCTAGGGAGGTAATATGGGGTACCTAGAGAGGTACCCAATGAGAATATAGTTATGTATATTCAATTTAAGGTGGACTAGGTCCACTATATTATTAAATAATACCCATTATGGTAGTTAGATATAATAAATGTGAGAGGTCTCTTTAGAAGGCTCCTAGGATATAGATAGACCTATATAAAGAAGTGTAAGAAATGTAATGAAACATAGTGAAGAATATTGTGAAGGTATCAAGCATTTCTTGAGTTTTATCATTCCTCAAGGATTAATATATGGGTTACCCTACCTCAAGGATTTTTTCCATTTCTTGTGTTTAGTATTTTGATGAATGGTTTGGTTGAGCTTAATGTATATTTTCATATATATTTGGGTACTTAACAACCAACCTCAATACAAAAATTGTGTCGTGAAAAATATCAAGTGATTTCACTTTGAGTGAGTATTGATAGCTCCTTATCACATTATTTACATCTTAGGATTATATGAAAAGTAAAAAAAAAATAGCTCCATTTCCTTTACCTTTATGAATGACACAACCTAGAGATAAGAAAGGAAAAGTTTTATCAAAAATCCCCACTCCAAAATAGTTCCAAGTATTCCAAAAATTGGTCCTGAAACACTTGAAATTTTATTGGAAAGAAAAGATGGAGAATTTGAAAACCTTTCATACAAAGGTTAATCTCCATCACCTCGTACCATGGATAGTGAAGAAGAGTTGGTAGAAGTATTTTATTTTCTGATACGGGAAACCAATGGAGAGACTAAGATGTAAAATATTAATTCTTATCCCTTACCTCATTTCTATGGTCTTCTTTCAGAATATCTTGATGCCTTCTTATATGATTTTGTAGTTATATGTAGGACATATGATTATACTATAGATGAACAAAATCTCAAACTTTTCCCTTCTACTATGAAGGATTAATCTCTAATATGGTTCATGAGCTTGGAGGAAAACTACATCACAACTTGGGATAAAATGAAGAGCACCTTCAGTGAAAAATGCAAGGAATTATTGTAGAGAAATGGAAACAAGAAATGAGAACTTAAAAATGACTCAAGGACCTAATGAATCTCTGGAAGGCTTTGAAGAGATATTTCATCTAAGCTATAAAAGAGCTCACAACTGCACTCTGGATGACGACTAACTCAAGATTTTCTTACTCAAAGGATTAAGAGAGGATATCATGGAAACACTAAATCTCTTATATATCGACCATATGGACTATCATGATATGAAGAAAAGATTCAAAAACCATTTGAGATCCTCAAGGAAGAAAGGTAGAAATGGTACCCCGATCCTCTAACCATGTAGATTACATAAAAAATGAATTAGGAGGGTTAATATAAGATATTAAATTGAAATTTTCCATTCTTTATCCATGAAAATGGATAGCTTTCATATGAAGAAGAAACATGAGGAAGAAGAGAGGGAATTAGCTATTTATTTCCCTAAATGCACCAAGAGGCATATTAGGAATTCCCTTTATAACTTATAGATGTTTGTGGTATTTTTTAAGAAGATCATGCAAATGATACATTTTCTTCTTTTCCATGATTGAAAGCTACATTTCGAGGAGCAGAGGAGAATCTGGAATCGTTATGCTTCATCAACCAATGGAGACTTGGAGCACCAAGACACTTCCAAATAGGTTTGAACTGCAATCATTCTCAAACGTTTGGTGCATATAATACACATATGTCTTCTCAACATTGGTATAATCCCAAACCATCTCCTTGTACAATTTCAAATCCATGTAAATACCAAGGGTAACCTATCCCTCCTCCATACAAATCATGCCCTAACATGCTACAAAACCAAAACTCGCAGTGGAATCAACCTCCACAAGGATGGAGGCCCTAGAATATCCAACAATATGAATTAATTCCTCCTCCTCCTCAATACAATAACATTGTTCAAAATAGTATTCCTCCTAAGAAACCAGAATTGCATGCTTAACCTACCCCTAATCCAAATAAAAAGCAAGTTCAACATGTGTACACCAGTGTTCAAACAACATAGCATACTTAGTCCTTGCATGCACAAGAAATTAATCTTATGTTAGGAAAAGTATTACAATAACAACAAAATATCATAAAATATGTAGAACCTAAAAAAGATGATTTTATCTTACCATAGCCACAAACCTCACCTTATCCTGAAAGACTAAATGAAA
>SNQJ01S0050362.1:0-14989 GCA_010110895.2 Picea sitchensis | reverse complement strand
AGAGAAACAAATCAACTGTAAACATAACATTCAACAAATGTAAACAATAAGCATCATAACACCATGAAAGTTGAGTCAAAGCTTCATATATTAACTCAAGTGCTCCTGTACATGGGTTCTCCTCTACAACTCTAAAGATTATGAATTTTGAATGATCATAAAAATTACAATGATACAAGGGTGAGGGTGTCTATATCTGTTTTCCCTCCTACGCTTCTAAACTGTCTAATCTATTAAATTAAATCTACCTACTTTCATTCATTACGCATAAATGCCTCTACATTCGACAGATGAGAGCAATGCTCAAGATCAATTTACAACATCTAGATATAAATGTAAGTATGCTTCCCTTATCTATTTCATTAATGTCCATCCATTAATCTTTAAAACACTTCGAAATGTGCGCGGGTGCTTTTCCAGCTATCTTCCACCTTTATGTTGCTTGGTTGGTTGCGTATGATGATCCTGCATCAGAAAGAAACATAGTTATGTGGCTTTGAGCACAACAGAAGCAGAGGACATTGCGTTAAGTATATCAGTCCCTAAAGCAATGTGGCTTCACAATCTCCTTGCATATTTATCTGAACATGTGCTGGATTCCACCATTATTCATTATGGTAACCAAAGTTATATGAAGATCTCAGATAATCCACTGTTTCATGATAAATCAAAGCACATTGAGATCAATTACCATTACATCTGAGACATGGTGAAAATGAAGGAAGTATTGGTATAGTACCTTCCTATAGATGAGTAGGTTGTTGATGTTCTTACCAAACCAAGATGAAGTTCAATTACTTCTGTCACAGACTTGTCATGACAGAGAATTCCTCCCTCATTGAGAGGGAGTGTTGATGTTTGGACAATATCGGGAAGATATTATCTTAGAATAATAATTAATAATATAATTATTGATTATTAAATATCATATATAATAAGTAAATGATAATAATAAATAGTTATTTAATATTCAATGGATGCATCCTTTCATAGATGGTCACCATATGTTCCCTATATATGGAACACTTATCATTGTAATAATAAATCAGTCATATCTTATATGAAGAAAAACAACAGTATTGATGAGAATATTTTGGATGATTTTATAAGAAACCTTGAGAACATAACATAATTTCAGTATAGCACACCACCCAAAGATTGATGGATAAATCAAAATAATAAATTAGATATTGAAAGGCATGTTGTGAATGCATGTGATGGACCGAAAAAACCACTAGGAAGGATATTTCCCACTTGCCAAATTTTCATATAAAATAGTTACCAAAGTTTGATTAAGATGGCACCATGTGAATTCTTATTTGGAATACCATTTAGAACACCTCTTAGTCGGTATATGCTAGAGGATAGAGCCCTAGTTGGACCAGAAGAAATCTAAGAAATGGATGAACCAATGAAGATGATTAAGATAAGAATAAAAGAAGCGCAAGACAAATAGAAGAGTTATGTGGATGCACAAAGAGTTAATATAAATTTTGAATTTTGGATAAGCTATTTTTGTGAGTGAGTCTACAAAAGAGCTTGATTAAATTTTGTAAATGAGCTAAGTTGTCACCACAATATGTAGGAACTTTTGAAAGTTTAGAAATAAAGAGACTAATTACTTATCATATTTCATTATTATCATTGTCACTAAATTATATGCATGATGTCTTTCATGTGTCTGTATTACATCATTATATTATTTATCCATCTTATGTTATTAATTTGAGTTATTTGTCTATATTGAACAAGGGGGCCCTAATGGATAAACCGATCATAATTTTAGATTGGCTCGCTCGATAGCTTCGACATTGTCTGGTAGATCATGTAAAGTTATAGTGGGATAGTTATAGTCTTAGTTCTACTACCTAGGAGGACATAGTAGAGATGCATCAATAATTTTCATACTTATTCTAGAACTTCATGACAAAGTTTCCTTAAAATGGGGTGTATGTAGTGTCCCATTTTAATTTGACCATTGAGATGGATTGGACATTATTATTTGAGGGAATTTGTTTACAAATTACCCAATTTATTAATTTATATTATGATGTTAATGAAACTTTAATTTTTAATTATCTAACTTCGTTTAAATGATGATTACTGAATGTGTTTATTTAAAAGTTTATATGATAACATAGATGAATTATACGTGCATTGATATAATGTGAATAATGGTATCAATTCATATGATTTGGATAAATTAACGTGAAAATGTTGAAGACATTAACTTATAGATGCTATTGGTGATTTTCCTAGTGTGATAGGAAACCACGCAAATGTATTGACATGAGATGTCTTCAACATTACACTAGAATCTATATTAAGTCTAGGAACCATAAAAATTATATGATCATCTTATATTTTGATTTTGGTTTATGAAATTATTGATATGTTGATTGTATTGTGAGAAAGCACAAGAAATTTTCAATTGATTCACATATGAGTAATGGACATGTATTGAAGCATACCAAGTATACTTACGAGAGGAGGAGCACCATCCCCATTTCCACTCACTAGCACTCATTTTCTAAGGATTGAGTTGAAATAGAGAAACGTTTACTCTGAGGTTGCATGTTGTCATGAGGGTAAGTTGTGGATTCAGTCACTCATGAGGATAATTGGGGGGAGTGTAATAAGGTGATAACCTTATTCCTCAATGACCATTCATATTTCAACAAAGGGAAATAAATATTTACTTGATATGGTCTTCATTGTTGTGACATTTCCCCATCAAGAAAAAATGGATGCTTGAAGAGCATGTGAAACATGGAATCCTTGGAAATACAAAAATGTAATTCTTTAAGGGCATGAGAAACATGATACCCTTGGTATAATTTATGAATTTCCAATTTCATAGTGAAAATAATGTTAAATTACAAAGTATTGGACGAAACTACTTTAACATCTGTAGTTATTGATTGAGAAAATAAATATAAAATATACATTCACTAGAGAGTACTTTAACATCCATAGTTATTGATTGAGAAAATAAATATAAAATATACATTCACTAGAGAGAAAAGTACATTAAATGATAGTAACATAAATAAACATATAGATAAATTAGCATTCTTTATCAAGAGAGAAGATCTATTTAATTAGAAATTAATAAGAAAACAATAGAGAAAAGTACATTAAATGATAGTAACATAAATAAACATATAGATAAATTAGCATTCTTTATCAAGAGAGAAGATCTATTTAATTAGAAATTAATAAGAAAACAATTGCATGCAAGAAATGTGCATGAAATGAAAATAAACTAATTATTAATTAACTAAAACTAGTTACTAGCTCACCCTTAAATCAAGGGGAACATGAGCAAAATTTCAAATTTAAATAGAAGTGTGGAAAACTAAAAAGTGGATTAGAATAAATTAAAGAAAATTGATAAATAACTAAAGTAGAAATTGCATGTGTAACCACTAAAATAGGAAGAGACGAGAAGATCAAGGAAACACTCATGAGTGAAAATAAGAAATGTGGTAGTTAAATGAGGAACATTCATTATTTTATATATTAAAATAGATAATTACTTCTGCATATGAGTGATACATATTAAATAATTAATAATTTGGGAAAATACATATTTGCATGAGTTGGACAAGTGACATGGCCACAAAACCTATAAAATGAGAGTTTGGGCTAAGAGAAAAACACGTTTATGCACCCCAATGTTAGATGCTTGTCGTAATAATTAAAAAAAAAATCATTAGTGTTTGTTGAGAGTTTAGTTTATTGAAGTTTGTTGAAAGCTCAAGATTCTTCTCAATCTTAGCAACTTCATTCTTCACTCACATTAGTAGGAGTTGTACCTTTCATACAACTCCATTGTAACTCATAGCTCAGGGGACCTTAGGATATTGGGCTCGCAAAAATCAAATTCAACAATCAAGTTACAATTAGAGGATGTGATATGAGGAGGATTCAAAATAATTTTTACATATTATTTTGAATATTTACCATTGTGAGATGTGATATGAATATTTTGTTAATTAAGGTTGTGGTTATCTTCATTATTTGTTAATTTTTAAGAATGTATTGCCATTCAAATTTTTTATGAATTGTTAATTTGAACTCGTTAGAGTTTTATTCTAGAACCATCATATTATCATTATATGATGGCATCACGTGATCTCCCTAAACAATAATTTGAAGGAAGGATTCATACATACTTCATAGGTGCTAAGTTCAGTATAATCTCTCTCGATCAATAGAGTACATTCAGCCTCACGAACTAAAGTATAATATATTAAAAATCTGAGAATTGGATATACTTAGAGTGCATACATAAACGTATTGTAAAAATTAAGAATACATTGCTATATCTAATGTATTCAAATTGCTTCAAGATGTATTATAGAGTAGGGAGAAGACAGAAATGCCTTCAATCTTCAATCCCTGTGCACAATACTCAGTTTAATAGCATTACTTCTATAATTTTATTTTTGAAATGTTTTACTGTGTACATAGGTTATAGGAGGTTGATTTAGCGAATCCATTGAACCGATATGTGGTAACTTTTTTGCATTAGGTAAACACCCAAGTAATTATGAATTACGTGGTTTGATAGAGCTATGTGGTAAATATATAACCTGTGTACACTCTATATACTATGTGTAGTGTTATCGCGATTGAGACACTATTACTCAATGTCATTAAAGTGATATTATTTAGGATTTGTACGGTGAAATTATGAGGTATATATATATATTTTTAAGGTTTATATAAAAGAATAATGAAGAAAATGATGAAATTAATCTATGGAAAAATATTGACATATTTTTATACTTGGGTTATTGGGAATATTAGTATTTAATGAATTTTAATCCATTTGATATATTAGTAACATTATTAGAAATAAATGAGTATAAAAATGATGTGTTTCGTGTAATGATGTTTAAATCTTTTTTTACATAGTTTTCTTAATTATTTGCATTTAAAGGTTTGTTATAGCAAGAATTGCCTCACCATTGCTATCTTGCATAGAGGGCCTTTTCCCATTTCCTTATGGAGACTTTTTATCCCTTTTTTATGAATCTAGAGCTAAAAATATACATTTTTCCACATATACGCTCCCTCACTGCTATGCAAGATGCGTATACGCTTGTTGATCCATTACAACTCGCGTATATCGGGATTTGTGCCAAAAAATACAAACTGAGGCCGGGTTTCCATGTCACGACAAAAGACCTCTGATCCTTGGCCTTCCCTACACTGGAAACGTTCCGACTCAACCCTTCAATTGCATTCTGAAGGCTATAAAAGAACAATTTCGAGCTATGGAAAACGGGGAGAAAGCATTCAACTTTGAGAGCAAAGTTACTCTGGAGAAATTACTTCATATTGAGTCTGCATCCCTTTGTCCCTCAAGTATGAATACAATGTTCAACCCCCAAGCTCTTCCCTTATTATTGAGACGACCTCTTTGCCTCTTTCTCATGAGATTTCCTTTGGTGGAGGATTGAAGTGGTGGGGACCTAGTTGGAAGGAACTTGGTTACTTGGTTTCAAACCGTGCTGACACGGAACTCTGTAATGTTGACACTTATGTTGATCAATTATTAATAGAAATACTCATTTATCGTCCTATTGGTATCTTGCAAATATATGATTATTATCCATGGCCGTGTTTGTAATGTTTATTAATGGATTATGCTATCTGATGTGCTAACCCCTTTTATATCATCACTATATACTTTCTTTGCTTGTTTGTCGAAAACTTCTCACAGGTATAAAGCTTTGGGTCAAAGTACTCAACGGTGGAACATCATCAAACATTGGATCGAGGTAGGTCTCTTTCTTGTATTGCACATTAGTTTTTATAGAATATGTTGGAATTGAGTTGAGTTATGTAGTCATACTTATCTGTTGCGGTTTACCCTTGGCCATAGAGAGTTTTTCCCTTGTAATAGAAATGGTGACTCCATTGGGAAGAGATCTTCCTTCTAAGGGTTGAAGTATTTTTTCTTCTTACATTACTCTTTTTCCATTGTGTTTCTTGTGGTATCACTGCTTGACAGATCTTGTTCACTTTGAGTCTGAGTTTTCATCCTTTAACCCTTGCCTGGCCTTGTTTTAAACCATATACACCCCTTTTTCCTTGACATTCACATATACACGCCTGTTGCCTCACTACAAGAAGTGTATTTATGCTTTGTTCTCCTGAACAGTTGCGTATACCACTTCTCCTTGCTTGTTTTCTTGGTTGAGTGACTGTTGGGTAGGATTTAAAGATTGCTAAGCCTTTTTAGGTCTCTGTAGTGCCTGTTGAGATTATCTGGGATGACAGGAAGCCTGTTTGGAGTTGAATTTTTGGGTGTAGTCTTTCTCTTTGTTTTCTATTTTTAATTTGTCCTTGGTTTCGGGGTTGTTTGCTTGGTTGCCTGGTATTCTTCTTGAGTTACTACTTTTATACACTATAGAATTCATCTGTCAAGTTGTTTATCAGTCCATGCATTTTCTTTTTAGAATATTGAAAATACAAAAAAATAGGCATTGTTCATTGATTGGCATTTTTGTCTTTGAATGTTCATCATTAGCTTAGCACATTTAGCGAAAAATCATATTTTTCTTCTGAATTTCAAATTTGAAATTGGAGACTACATTGTTTTTATTAGCATATCATTCATTGAAAATTTAAAGATAGACTTTGCATTGTATCCATATTTATTTCCTGGCAGAGTCATAACACCATTAGTTTCACTTCCATACCTTTTTTAGTAACCATGACCAATAAAATTTACGCTTTAAACTAAAATTGATTAGTCACGATTTTATTTTTAGGGTACATAAACTAGCTTAGGATTTAGTGCCTTGGAATAGGATTTTGTGAGTAAACTACTCCAAGGCAATTAAATCAACATATGTGTCTGAGACAGGAAGTTGAGAAGTCCATTGTATAATTGGTAATATCAAGAGGCTCCGCTCACACCAGAGTTAATCATGAGGCCACGCGAAGTTAGTTGAAGGGATAACCCCTGGATACTCACCTAGCGTTAGAGATATTTCTGTGGATTTATTCGTATTTGGGGATCTTGCCAGTGCCCATACCTCTGTGAGAGGTGTTGATTTCAAGGTTTCGGGATTTTCTACCATGCCCATACGGTGATCCGGACTTATGACTCCTCGTTTGTGCATCAGTTATACAATGGTTTATTAGTTGTTTGACTTAGGTATCTCATAGGTTACTTGTAGGGGTTATTCTGATTGTACCTTGAGTCAGATAAGGGTTGGACAACAAACAACCTTTATGGAGGATTACCTCTCTGGGGGGATCTAACCGACTGGTTGTTAAGCCCACGAGGGCCCTTATAACTAATTATGTTACCTCCAAACTTAAGCAGGGAGTCTCAGGTCCCTCTTAGATGAGACATACCTTCTTTAGCGAGGGAGGCCACTCAGCCACTTTAGCCCATTTGCATGCATATTGGTCATTTCACTTTTAGGTATGCTCTTTGATTATTAGTTGACCATAGGTTTTCGTGTTGAGTATTTATTATCATGGATAGTGCAGTTCCTTTTGCTCCCTCGTTTACTGCTGCCCCCCCATGACGTTCATGGGGGAAAATCCGTTTGAGTTTTATAATGGTATGAAGAACTACAACACTCAGTCTACACCTTGGGTGTCTAGCCATTTTTCTGTTGATATGCCTTCCCCCGTGCAACCCTCTCCCTGGCCCACATATATGAATCCTAACATTGGATGCGGGGGCACCATGGCTCTGATGCCTACTTCTTCGTTTGATATGAGTCATGTCCCCATGGGAGGTTGGAACCTTCCTCCCTATGGATCCAATACTAGCTATGCTCTTTCAAGAGCCAATACTCAAATGGGTGCCTATCCCACTTATTACCCCCCACCCATGTATCTTTCATCCGCGATGTCAGTTCCTTCGAACATTTTTTCCATGACAAGTCCTCAATTACCACCAGGTATTTCATATGGAGAGAACCAATTTTACGGCTCAGACTACCCTCTTTATGGGGACCCTTCACAAGGGGGAAACATATATCCTCACTCGAATAATCCTTATCCTACCTCGGTCTCTTCACAGACCCCAATGAAGATGCCCGTCCAAACCTCATCGGACCATTTTGGCATGAACCAACACCTTTTTGGGCTAGGGCAAGAGGTACACCAAGATCCTTCTTGGCTTGTAATTTTTCAGAATCAATCTTTCCCCGGACCATGAACTCAAATTCCACCATCTATCGCCAGCCCAGTCACTGTCAGTCATACTGGTGCTCCATTGGCAACCTCTACCAGTCATGTCGGCGATGGGTTGACTTCTTCTACAAACTACACCGACAATGTGCCCCCAACCTCTACCAATTATGTTGGGGGCACCATTATTTTTTCCCTGAATCATAACCATGTCACATCTCCTGCTTCTATTCATCATACAGGAGACAACTCTCTTTTCCCCGCTAGTTACATCGAGAAGCCCAAACGCCTCAAACGTACGCCTAAATTCTTTTGCAGGACTTGGGAAGGAAGTCACCTTACTCGTTTGTGTCTAATTACTATCGAGATACCAAAGGCGTGGGGCTCACCCAAAAAACCTACTAATTCTAAGGCATCTGTGGTTTCTCTTCATACCACTTCTCCCTTGATTGTCTCGGTGGTTCCACCGACATAATCGTTTACCAACCTCACCCCCTTTGTTAAGGGTGAAGCATCTCTTGCCCCCATTACTATGCATCCTCTTTAACCTATAATGGAAGAAGTGGCCATGCCAGTGCAATCTCTAGTCAAACCGACTCTCCCTGAAGAGACTGATGCACCTTTCAGCCATGTCATCAACATTTCACACCTTCCCCCTTCTGAACAAGAGAGACTTATTCTTCCCCCGAATGCTCTTCCTCCAAGTCCTGACGAAGTTTCTTTTGATTGGGACGACCTGATGGGACATCCCATTCCCCCACCTATGTCTTTTCCATTAAGGGACATTATTTGAACCATCACGGAGACTATATCCTCCGTTAGCACCTTCTCCTCCTTAACTTGGAAATCTTTGGGTTTTCCCAAGCTCTTGTCAGCTATCCGCAAGATACTGACTTTCGACACAAATACGGGATGAGAGCCCTGGCCTCCCCCTTTACACGTTGATTAGACTCCCAATAACGAGTTTCAGTTAATCTCTTTTCCGACTCGTCCAACAACTGAAAAGATCGCCGAGTGATTTGTCCCTTTCACACTCATTAAAATTGGATTTGAAAATCATGAGTCCTAGTTAAGCTCTTTTTCGACTCGCTATAAAAAATAGAAAAGATTGCCGAGTGAACTTGTCTTTTTCACACTCATAAATTGGATTTGAAAAGACGTATATTTGGAACAAGTTTACCCCTTTTTCACACCAAGTAGACTAAAACACATAAAAAGGGACATTTTTTTGCGTTAAGTTGTGATTTCATCTCATGCCCTCGCTTGTTGTATTGAGCCTTTAGTCAATTCTCACTTTGTTTTATAAACCATTGCCTAAGCAGTTTGCATCCTCAACTAAGTAGAGCCTTGTTTTTATCCTTCGTAATTTGACACCCTATACCCTGGAGGGAACACTACCCCGAGTGTCCATCTCCCCCATACATTTCCTTGCATTGGGCATAGGTATGTTCCACCGTTCGAACTAGTTTTTCTTACTTGCGACACTCGTTCCCTCCTCTGTATCATAACATTCATTTGTTATGAAAAAAAAAAGATGGGTGGGAAGGGAATACTATATTGAAATTGCATTAGTCATGTTTCCTTTGAACAGAGCACAAAGTTATTGAGTCCATGTGTCATCATAATTTTGGGTTTAGCATGGCATTAGGAATCTAATCCCTCTACAAAGTTTTCTCTATCGACTGGTTACTCTTCCCTTCCCTATAGAGAACATTATTGATGCCTCCTACATCCAACTGTCACATCATTGAGTCCATGTTGCCGAAGTTCACCATATTTCTCGTGCTCTTGTTCAAAGGAAGTCTATCAACCTGTGTCAGCCACTCCTCAAAAATCTTGACTTTGCATGTCGTCCATATGCTCAGTTTGTCTCAAAATCACATGATACTTTCGTATTATCATGCACCCTGGCCCTACTTTCATCATTGGTAGGTCACCTTGAACCCAAAAATCGACATTTCATCATTGGTCATTGACTGGGTGGTTTCCCTTGTGTTTGACGGCAAGACATCTATTCACACTTTGGGATTTGTGCAGTGTCTTGGATGCCATTAGCCTTATTGGAGGTTTCCTCACCTTTGTCAGCAGTTTTTCATCATTGGCTTCTATGCAGAGGGTCCTTTGCATTTGGCACATGCGAAAGACACATAGGTTCGTTGTTTCGTGAACATGTTCTTCGTCCGATCTCCACCAAATCGTGAATCTTCTTCTTTGTTCCTCGTTCTAAGTGATGAGAGATGCCTCAATGGTCTCCTTTCGACAGGTCTCCTTCCATTGAATTCAGCTCATTTATTTTGGATATGGGACCTAGAGTTTTATGAGTACCTTGAGGCTTGCAAACATTAGTGGTAGGCTCTCTCGCCATTGACAGATGGGAATACATCAATGTCTCCTGATCAATGGATCTCTCAAGTCTTTGACACCAACTCCTTTATTCACATTTGTAGAGATATACTTGGTGCCTTGATACTTACTTTCATCATCGGTAAGCTATCTCGCATTTGTTAACGTTATACTTCAATGGCCGATAATCAAATGATGTCTCGTTGTGTTCGAAATCAACTCATTTATTCACATGATGTAGACTTGCACCATTGGCAGATAGTGTAGAAGACTTGAATACATCACTATGTGGCAAGAACTTTCCTGAGCTGTTGCTTCCATTTCATTGGACTAGTACCTATTTGACTTCAGTGATCATGGGAGATTATATTGTACTACATGGTATACAAATATCTTCATATTGATTTTTGAGACTGATTTCAATGGGCCTTGTTCATGACTATGACATATTTTGGCATACAACCACATTTGTATTTTCCTATTCATGGCCATGAACATTGTATTGGTGAATTTTTCACATGGATTTGCATTGTATTCTTGGCAGCCATGTATGCAAAGTCAATACATAATGTAATGAGCAATTGAGTTTGTCCAGTTGGTTCTCTATCACTCCACTTATGGGTTATTTATAATGTATTTCGGTCATCTTAGATACTCCTTTGATCTCACACATTAGGGGGCACATTTTATAGCAAGATTTGCCTCACCATTGCTATCTTGCACAGAGGGCCTTTTTCCATTTCCCTATGCATACTTTTTATCCCTTTTTGATGAATCCATATATAAAAATATATATTTTTCCACATATACACTCCTTAACTGCTATGAAGGATGCGTATACACTTGCTGCTCCATTACAGCTCGCGTATATCAGGATTTGTGCCAAAAAATAAAAAATGAGGTCGGTTTTCCATGTCACAACAAAAGACCTCTGATCCTTGGCCATCCATATACTGGAAACGTTCCGACTCGACCCTTCAGTTGCATTCTAAAGGCTATAAAAGAACAATTTCGAGCTATGGAAAATGGGGAGAAAGCATTCAACTTTGAGAGCAAAGTTACTCTGGAGAAATTACTTCATATTGAGTCTGCATCCCTTTATCCCTCAAGTCTAAACACAATATTCAACCCCCAAGCTCTCCCTTATTATTGAGAGGACCTCTTTGCCTCTTTCTCATGAGATTGCCTTTGGTGGAGGATTTTGGTGGAGAATTGAAGTGGTGGGGACACAGTTGGAAGGAACTTGTTTTCTTGGTTTCGAACCACGCTGACATGGAAGTCTGTAATGTTGACACTTCTGCTGATCAATTATTAATCTAAATACTCCTTTCTCGTCCTATTGGTATCTTGCAAATATATGATTATTATCCATGGCCGTGTTTGTAATGTTTATTAATGTATTATGCTATCTGATGTGCTAACCCCTTTTATGTCATCAATATATACTTTCTTTGCTTGTTTGTTGAGAACTTCTCCTAGGTATAAAGCTTTAGGTCAAAGTACTCAATGGTGGAACATCATCAAATGTTGGATCGAGGTACGTCTCTTTCTTGTATTTCACATTATTTTATATAGCATATGTTGGAATTGAGTTGATTTCTATAGTCATACCTATCTATTTTGGTTTACCCTTGGCCATAGAGAGTTTTTGCCTTGTAACAAAAATGACGACTCCACTGGGGAGAGATCTTCCTTCTAAGGGTTGAAGTACTTTTTCTTCTTACCTTGCTCTTTTTCCTTTGTGTTTCTTGTTGTATCACTGCTTGACAGATCTTGTTCACTCTGAGTCTGAGTTTTCAGCCTTTTACCCTTGCCTGGCCTTGTTTTACAACATATACACCCTTTTTGCCTTCAAAGTCGTGTATAAATGCCTGTTGTCTCACTGCAAGAAGTATATATATGCTCTATTCTCCTAAATAGTCACATATACCAATTCCCCTTGCTTGTTTTCTTTGTTGAGTGGCTGTTGGGTAGGATTTAAAGATCGTTGAGCCTTTTTAGGTCTTTGTAGTGCCTGTTGAGATTATCTGGGATGACAGGAAGCCTGTTTAGAGTTGAATTTTTGGGCGTAGTCTTTCTCTTTGTTTTCTATTTTTAATTTGTCCTTGGTTTCTGGGTTGTTTTCTTGGTTGCCTAGTATTCTTCTTGAGTTACTTCTTTTATAGACTGTAGAATTCATCTGTCAAGTTTCTTATCAGTCCATGCATTTTCTTTTTAGAATATTGAAAATACAAAAAAATAAGCATTTTGCATTGGTTGACATTTTTGTCTTTGAGTTTTCATCATTAGTTTAGCACATTTAGCGAAAGATCGTATTTTACTTGTAAATTGTAGATTTGAAATTGGAGACTTCACTGTTTTTATTAGCATATCATTCATTGAAAAGTTAAAGATAGACTTTGCATTGTATCAATATTTATTTTCTGGCAGAGTTATAACACCATGAGTTTCACTTCCATACCTTTTTGAGTAACCATCGCCAATAAAATTTACTCTTTAAACTAAAATTGATTAGTCATGATTTTATTTTTAGGGTGCACAAACTAGCCTAGGATTTAGTGCCTTGATATAGGATTTTGTGAGTAAACTTCTCCATGGCAATTAAATCAATATATGTGTCTGAGACAGGGAGTTGAGAAGTCCATTGTATAATTGGTAATATCAGGAGGCTTTGCTCACACAGGAGTTAATCACGAGGTCACATGAAGTTAGTTGAAGGGATAACCCCTGTATACTCACCTAGCGTCAGAGATATTTATGTGAATATTTTCATATTTGGGGATATTGCTAGTGCCCATACTTCTATGGGAGGTGGTGCTTTAAAGGTTTTGGGCTTTGCTACCCTGGCCATACGGTGATCTGGACTTATGACTTCTCATCTATGCATCGATTATACAGTGGTTTATTAGTTGCTTGAATTAGGTATCTCATAGGTTACTTGTAGGGGTTATTTTGCTTGTACCCTGAGTTAGATAAGGGTCGGACAACACACAACGTTTATGGAGGATTACCTCTCCAGGGGGATCTAACCGACTGGTTGTTAAGCCCACAAGGGCCCTTATAACTGATTATGTTACCTCCAAACTTTAGCGGGGAGTCTCAGGTCCCTCTTGGGTGAGACACACCTTCTTTAGCGAAGGAGGCCACTCAACCACTTTAGCCCATTTGCATGCATATTGTCCGTTTGACTTTTTGGTATGCTCTTTGATTATTAGTTGACCATAGGTTTTTGTGTTGAGTCTTTATTATCATGGATAGTGGATTTTCTTTTGCTCCCTCATTTACTGCTACCCCCCCATGACGTTCATGGGGGAAAATCCATCTTTTTTTTATAATGGTATGAAAAACTACAACACTCAATATGCACCTTGTCTCTAGCCATTTTTTTTTTGATATGCCTTCCCCCGTCCAACCCTCTCCCTGACCCACATAAATGAATCCTAGCATTGGACCCATGGGCACAATGGCTCTGATGCCTACTTCTTCGTTTGATATGAGTCGTGTCCCCATGGGAGGTTGGAACCTTCCTCCCTATGGATCCAATACTAGCTATGCTCTTTCAGGAGCCAGTACTCATATGGGTGCCTATCCCACTTATTACCCCCCACCCATGTATCTTTTGTCCTCCATGTCAGTTCCTTTGAACATTTTTTCCATGACAGGTCCTCAATTACCACCGGGCATTTCATATGGAGAGAACCAATTTTACGATTCGAGCTACCCTCTTTATGGGACCCCTTCACAAGGGGGAAACATATATCCTCACTCAAATAATCCTTATCCTACCTCGGTCTCTTCACAGACCCCAATGACGATGCTCGTCCAAACCTCATCGTAGCATTTTGGCGTGAACCAACACCTTTCTGGGCTAGGGCAAGAGGTACACCAAGATCCTGCCTGGCTTGAAATTTTCCAGAATCAATATTTCCCCAGACCATGGACTCAAATGCCACCATCTATCACCAACCTAGTCACTTTCATTCATACTGGTGCTCCATCGCCAACCTCTACCAGTCATGTTGGCGATGGGTCGACTTCTTCTACAAACTACGTCGACAACTTGCCCCCAACCTCTACCAATTATGTTGTGGGCACCATTCTTTTTTCCTCGAATGATAGCCATGTCATGTCTCCCGCTTCTATTCATCATACAGGAGATGACTCTCTTTCCCTCGCTAGTTACATCGAGAAGCCCAAACACCTCAGACGTAAGCCTAAATTCTTTTGTAGGACTTGCGAAGGAAGTCACCTTACTCCTTTGTGTCCTATTACTATCGAGATACTTGAAGAGTGGGGCTCACCCAAGATCCATTCTAATTCTGAGGCATCTGTGGTTTCTCTTCATACCATGTCTCCCTTGATAGTCTCTGTGGTTCCACTGACGCAATATTTTCCTAACCTCACCCCCTTTGTTAAGGGTGAAGCGTCTCTTTCCCCCATTACTATACATCCTCTTCAACCTATAGTGGAAGAAGTG
>SNQJ01S0050361.1:59272-94338 GCA_010110895.2 Picea sitchensis | reverse complement strand
TGGAGAAAGATAGAGCAAATACAAAAGAATTTTATAACCTATAATCTCAAAATTAAAGGAAATACGCCCTATCCCATCCTCCTCGTAGAAACAAGCCTCTCCCCCATTGAGAGAATGGCTATGAATAGATACCTAATGTATAAGAACAATTTAAACAACATGGAAGACAAGAGGCTACCTAAAATTGCTTCAAAATCAAGTCATAACCACCATCGACTCAAGCGAGGATGACATAAAGACGCCCGATCTTGGCTAAACTATTGGGGAATCATGGAAGAAACCATTTTGTAGAATAAAGATACTATTAAAAAAAATGTCAAATCAAAATTTAAGGAAAAAATGTGGTGTTATAAAGAGTTAGAGGAAAAAATAAAATTAAGGTATTATAAAGATGTAATCAACCCTAATCTAGAAGATCAAAATTATCTATTTGTTTTGCCAAGTGTAAAGAAAAAAAAAGCATTGCTAAGATAAGAACAAATTTTCACGAGCTCCATAGTGAAACTGGGCATTGGTCAATTCCTAAAATGCCATGGGATGAAAGAGTGTGTCACCTTTGCGACATTAAGAAGGTTGAAGATGAAAAGAACTTTCTCTTAGATTGTCCAGCCTATACCCATATTAGATCTCATTTTCAAAATATTGATCACACTACCAACCTTCCTAACCTCTTAACTCAACAAAAGTATGGTGATCTTGGAAAGCTTCTCTTAATACTTTTCGAGCACAGAAACAAAATTCTAAAGAATCACAAGTAATCACTTACCGTCTTAAGGTCCGATAGACCAATTAGGTCTTAGTGGACGTTAATCATCATCATCATCATCATCAATACGAATTATAAAATTTTTAGTATAATTAATAATAAATAATTAATATTAGTGATTCGATGAGCATCATATTATATGACTTAAAAAAACACTAAATGATACCATGGCAATGCATATTTTGTATTTGTGTTATTACAATAGACACACATTCAACACAAACATGACACTACATAAAATAGAGGATGTTAAATAAAAGGGTGTGTTGAACTCTTAAGGTATTTCTAATATAAATGAAAAAAGAGGGGTTCCTCATTTCATTTTCATTTCACATTATTGGGAAAAGCTCCTTTTCATTTTCACTTCACAGTATTCGGAAAATCTCCTTGGAGGTGAAAGGGGTTTGTGGGGCCACTCAACAAGAGCAAGGAAGGGAGATCTATGGGGAATCATCAAATTGATTAGCTTCCAAATAAGTTATTTTATCATTTTTCCTCCTTTGTTTTTCGAATTTGTCGATTTAACTCAATATGGAATTTGGGTTTTGGATATGGGGTTTGTGCCAAGATGGGGTTTGAATTTTTGAATATGGGATTTAAGACAATATGGAGGTTTTGAACATGGGATATGGGGTTTCACAAATAATATTTACAAAAAAATAAATAAATTAGATTTAAAAATTACCTCTTCTGCTTCCTTCCTCTTCCTCTCTTCCTCTTCTCCTCTCCCTCTCCTCTTCTCCTTCCTCTTCCTCCTTTCCTCTCCCTCCCCTCTTCTCCTTCCTCTTCCTCCTCTCCTCTTCCTCTTTTATTCACCTTCCTCTCCTTCTTCTTATTCCTCTCTCCCTCTCCTTCCCCATTCTCTCCCCCTTTTTCTTCCCCCCTCCTTTTCAATTTCCAAACTTTCTGTCCAAAAATATTAATAGAAAATTACAATTAAAAAACAATTGATTTTTAATGATTTCAAATTTTATATTAAAAAATAAAAATAACTTTATTTTCATTGATGGAAAAGTAAATATATATTAAAAATTTCCAAAAACTACATATACCAAGTGTAATTAAAAATGGGAGAAGACCAAAGTTGTAAAGTTCCCTAGCTTGATTGAGGTTCATTACATATAGAAAACACATAAAAATAAAAATTTTCTACTAACATATTCTGTAGCTAACAATCTATAGGAAAACACATAGATTTAACCCCTTGCTGATACCATTATTTAAATGAAGCTACAACATGCTAAACTTACATGAATGCAACCAATAAATTCACCACAATAACATATAATTCATTCTCATACACATAATAAAATGCACAATAGTTTAAGTCATAAACTAACTTAGAAAAGCAGATAAACACTTATCTTTTAAAACAATTGTGCAAATAGCTACTTGGGATAGACGTTCCACCCAACCATAGAATTGTTGTTCTAGATATCAAAATCAATTCACCCCCAAGATGGGGCTAGGAATCCATAAAAGAGGGTGTCTCTCACTGTCCACTCACAGCTCAGATAATCCCACAACCCACTGAAATTCTCCTACAACTATCCCAATTTTCCACCAAATCTCTTCCTCTCGACCTGCCCAACCTAAGGAATGTACCCCTTCACTACTCTAAATCCATCGGTCATCCCATTCATTTATCAGGGTATCTCTAGCATAGGTAACTAGGAATATCACTACTGGGAAAATCAAGGGAACTCATTTCTAGGAAAACTACCAGGAAAGAAAATAACAACAAACTTGCTGCTTGAGTGAAACTCACACACAATAGTTCACTCTTCAAGCTTGGAAACTTGGTTCTTCTGCAAGCCTAAAAAATTTCCTCTTTTGTAAGCTTGGAAACTTGCTTCTTCTGTCTCATAGCTCCAAAATGCTCTAGAATTTTCCCTCCATTACTGTTCCCAGCTCCAACACTCTCCTCCCTACTATCTCTTCCTTCCCCTGCAAAAATGTGACTGAATAATTCATTTGTCCATGCCCATATGAATTTCCTCTCTTTTCCTATTTGCTTGACTTCCACTCATCCCCAAGCTGATTATACTTAGCCCCATGCTCCCAAATATCTATGGGATGTGGCTCCTCACACCCACCCTTGTACATGTATTTAATGATTGGGCTCTTCTACACTCAAGGGAAAAGTCAGAAGGTTCACTCAAACATTAAAATCATTTGGGAATTAAACTCATGAACAAACCCCCCCGTTTTAGAGCCCTCCTCTCTTGTGGATTACTCAGCCCCCAATCACTGTCCATGTCCCCCAAAAACTTCTATCACATTTTATTTCTTAAAATTCAAAAATACAATTCGCATAAACATCGCTTGGTAACAACCATACATTATATCTACATTAATCATTAATTAAACTAGGTGTTATCACATGAATTTGTTCAGGGTCGCAGGTGAAAACCATGAGAAAAGACGAACAGGCGGGTGCAGTTTGCCACGACGAAGATCCACTGTGCATTTCATTAGTGCCATCTCTAAACGCGGTTGGAAGGATTCCATGGTTGTCAGGCAGATAAAGCTTTGGTAGGGGTGTTAAAATAGTCAGCGCGCCCAGATTGCAGATCGCGATTAGATCAAGGACCACCAATTGTTTCGGCACCATGAGTTGCATAGATGTGAAAATCCAAAGGCGGGCCACAATCCAAACCACAGTATTGCAGAGAGGCTACTTGGCGGAAGATGGTGCATTTTGGGCCTGAAAGCGGTGTGGGTCCAAATTGCTTTCGATGACCACGAAATCACATGCATGTATAATGTCGTATCCAACAATAACACGTGGTCTCCTGCTAGTCGTCTAGCCGCACTCTAATCCCGAGGAGGATTCAGTTAATGAAAAAGGACTGGTAGCTGAAACCTCAGCTCAATCCATAAATAAGAAGCATGGAAGCTATGGCCGAGGAGACATAATTGTCAGCCCGAGGTACCACGATGGACGATTTCTTCTTGCAGGCCCATACTGATCTGAGCTTGCATTTGAGAGGAGGAAATATGCACAGTCTGAAAGAAGGATGCACATACGAAAATCCTTGGATGGGATGGCCGGATGACTCTCCTAACGATTGTTCACTTATTTGAGTATAAATAGATCAGTTCAATATTTTGTTATTGTCGTTGAATGGTTGAGCAGAGCTCCCTATTTTGTAATATTTTGATACCAGAGATGTTATCTGGTTATGTATGAGACCTGAGACTTTCTTAGTAATAGAAGTAAACTTCTTTCATCATCTTGTTTACTGTTGTGCTGAAACACTTGTGCATGGATGATATAGACGAGTTGTTGTAGTTGTATTGTAATGGAGGTTTGATTATAATGCTACTATGACCTGTTTCAGTATTCTATTTCGTTGTCGCATTTCCTCTTATGTTGAAAATCTCATGCATGGATGATTCAAATGAGTTATTGTAGTTGTATTGTAATGGAGGTTTGATTATAATACTGTTGTGATATATGTCAATATCTTTAACTTGAGTTCAAGGGTGCTCTTGTGCTTGAGTTTTTCTTCACCACGCTGCTTGAAGGTTGGATTCTCATGGAAGACTTGTCCACCTTTCTCACTAAGTCTTCCTTTTTCTCACCTTTAGCCTTAAACCACTGACTGAAGTTAACGAGGACCTCATTTCCTTATGCATTGCTTGTCTAGTTTCTGTGTTGAAACATTCTTGTATCGAGCTTTGTCCATTTGACCTCCACTCATAAACCTACCTCCACAAGCATTTTGATGGGTACTGGGCTTATCCTCTTGCAATATGAGGGTGACTCTCAGTGCTAACATTCTTGGCATCGTTTCCGGGGAATGAATTGAATAAATTTCCCTGGGATTGAACGACAAAGAAATTCTGATTCTGAAGGTGCATCAGAAATCAGTACCTTGAAGATTGCAACTTGCACATGGAGATTCCATTATTTCAGTTGTGGCTCCCAAAGGCAAGAATATGAGGTCTACTCCACAACTACCTCTGGAAACACCTGAAGCTGGCACAGATAAGATTATCAAGAAAGGAAAGACCTCTCAAGAAGGGCTTTCAGCTGCTGTACCAGGTGATTCTGGTAATTTACACGATTCTTGTTTTAAAATCCTAGTAACTGTATCTATTTCTCCTTTATATCGTCTGCTGGAGTTTCTAGAAGTTTATATTTTGAAATCTTTCCTGTTGAACTCCCCCCTTCTAGTATTCATTTGGAAGGAGAAATTTTTGAAACTCTTTTTTCCCATGATATTGTAAAGTGGTTTAGACCTAGGAGCTTAGAAGATTTTACCACTTTGGGTTTTCCTACTCCTCCTCCTATCAAAGTTGTTGTATCTAAAGATGGGGAAGATTATTTTCCATTGAAACCCATATTGTTCTCCTCCAACACTCAATCATTTCCCTTTTCCCCTAGAAACACAACCGCAGTCCTACCTGTCCAAACTCCATCTCCCCCTTGTTCTCCTACAGTTCACATCCCAATGGCATGTGCTAATCTTCCTAGAAACATGATGGATTCCATAGTGGCTGCTAGATATTCCCCTCTTGTTTTACATCAGCCTATGAATGCTCTCCTAGTTGGAGACTACCTTAAGTACATGGCCAAGTTCATAGGGGAGGAAGACATAAATGCAGAATAACACCTTTCAACTTTTTATAGCTATGCATATAATATTAACATTGAAAATGAAGATGTGTGGATGAGAGTTTTTGTACAGAGCCTTGATGTTGAGGATAAGAAATGGTTTAGGGGTTTGACTCCTGGATCTATTGCTGGGATTGAGGCTCTGGATGATTCATTCTTGAGGCATTGGGGGGATAAAAAAGTTTTTCTGTATTATATTACAGATTTTTGGTCACTTAAGAGAAAAGAAGGGGAATCTGTTTTAGACTTTTCAAAGAGGTTTAAAAAGATGTATAATAATATTCCCACTGAAATAAATCCTACAAAAACCTCTACCAATATTACTTATTCCAACGCTTTTGACCTTGAGTTTTGCCTCATGTTGAGAGAAAGAAGAGCTACCTCTTTAGCTCATATGCAAGATGCAGTCCTTGAAGTAGAGTCTAATATATTGGCATCTGACAAACTTAGGAGTAAATCTAATAGAGACAGAAGAAAAGGTAGGGATGAAGCTTCAACCTATGATTCCTCTGCTGCCTACCCTCAAGTGGATGGATTGACAAAACTGGTAAAATCACTTTCTGCAGAAATGGAGAAAATGAAACTTGAAGGAAAGCAGAGCTATAGGAACACCCAAAATGCTGATAATAGGGGTAATTTCAGAAGACCCAATAATGCCCCTCAGATCATCCAAAGAGATCAAATAAATAGGGATAGGGATGATAAAAAAATCCAAGCCCCTCTCCAAAATAACCTGGTTACTGATGAAGAAGGAGAGGAAGAAGATGATGATCCTRAAATCCATTGTCTTGGTGACACCTCTTCATCCCCTCATTTAACCCAATTTGCATATGAAGAGTCTTTCATGGATAGCCAACTAAATGAGCTAAGAAAAGGGGAAAGGACCAGTGGCAATCCAAATATATACAACCTAAGGTCAAAGAAGAAAGAGGGGAAGCCTGACAACCCTGATCAGCCTACTAGAACAGATAATCCTACTAAGGATGTGGCAGCTAGAAACAAAGAAAAAGAGGCACAAAAACCCCAGGCAATGGTTATGATCCCTACCCCAAAAGTTAAGGATATTTTGAAGCCTCCCTCCTCTTTTAGCTTTAAGAATGAGATTCAAAAGATTAAAATCACTGTACCTTTTTTGGAGCTAGTTAAGAATGGGGATTTCAAAAGGTACCTTTCCAAAATGCTGCAGCCTAAACCTTCATCTTATCCCACAGATTCAGTCAACCTCCAAGATGAAAAATCGGCTGTCATACTAGGACCTTTGGTAGAGGATAGGGATGACTCTTCCCCTCCTTTTTATACATCATTGAACATTCATGATAAAGTGTTGCACATCTATTTGATGGATTCATGGGCATATCATAACCTCATGCCTAAGACTATCATGAATGAGCTTGGGTTGGAGGTTACAAAGACCTACCATGACCTATACTCATTTGATTCTAGGAAGGTGAAGTGTCTTGGGGTTATTAAGGACCTAGTTGTTTCCTTGTTCCAATTGTCAATGAAAAGTGTGGTCATGGATATTGTGGTGGTTGATGTCCCCCCTAAGTTCGGGATGCTCTTGTCTAGATTTTGGATCAAAAGGCTAGGGGGAAATTTGCATATTGATCTTTCATATGCCACCATTCCTGTGTTTTGGGGGGAACATAGAAGGCTTTATAGGGAAGCACAACTTGCTTACATTATCAGTGATGAAGCAAATCCTACCAACCACCCCATTTTTTCAGTTGATATTGATTTAAGAACCAATATGTTACAAATCACTGATGCTCCTCAAACACCTATTGAAATCAGAAAGTAGCCTATTACCTCTTGTGAAGATCCTCCTCCCAATACCTTTGTTTGGAAAATGTTTTCTGATGGAGCCTCTTCTAGGGAGAGTGATGGTGTTGGGGTAGTATTTATTTCCCCTACCCAAGAGACCATATCTCTGTCTTACAAGCTTGAATTGAAACAACCAACAATATGGCAGAATATGAGGCCCTTGTTTTAGGTTTGAGGGCTGCTAAAGGCATGAAGATTGAATAGCTAGTAGTGTTTGGAGATGCTGAGTTGATTATTCATCAAGTAAAAAATTTGTATCAAGCTAAGCACCCCAGGTTGAGGGCCTACATAAATGAAGTCTGGGAACTTGTTGATAGTTGCTTCTTGGATTTTAATATCTCATTTTTTCCAAGAGAGGAGAACACTATGGCAGATTCCTTAGTTGTTTCAGCAAGTAAGTTTAGGGTTTCTTTTCCACCCAAACTCAAGTATGATGTGGAAGTAAAGTATAGACCATCTATTCCTGACAATGTCAAACATTGGAAGGTTTTTGATGATGATCTTGAGATAAAAAGATTTCTTGAGGTTGTGGATGAATTTTCTGCTTCACATATTGATCAAGATTAGGATATTGAAGAAATCCCCCATGTTGATATTTTATTGAATATAATTGTTGACCATCATATTGTTCAGTTACCCAGTAACCATATCCCAAAAGGACTTGTACCTTTGGAGAGGTTTTTTGATAGGAATGATGTGGCTGTAAAGATTAACGGTCAACTGAAAATGATGATGTGACTGAATGCAGTTTGGGAACATAAGTGGATCCAAAGTATGTTAAATTGTCTAGCAGTTTGTCAAAGGAACAAAGGGCTGAGTATGTCAAGCTTATGAAAGAGTTTGCTGATGTGTTTTCCTGGAAATATGAAGATTTAAGAACATATGAAACCAACGTCATTGAACATAAGATCCCTTTGAAAGAGGAGGCCAAGCCTTTTAGACAAAAACTCAAACAGATAAATCCCATGCTATTGCCTATTATGGAAAAAGAAGTGAAAAAGATGCTAGATGCCCAAATCATCATTCCTTTGAGATATTCAAAATGGGTGGCTAACTTGGTGCCTGTGAGCAAGAAAAATGGAGAAATCAGGTTATGTGTTGATTTCAGGAATTTGAACAGGAGCTCTAAAAAGCTAACTACCCCTTGCTAAAGACGGAGCACATTTTGCAGAGAGTGTCTGGTTCATATAGGATGTCTATGATTGATGGCTTCTCTGGATACAATCAGATCTCTATCCTTCCTGAAGATAGAGAGAATACAAACTTCACTACTCCTTGGGGCACATTCATGTATGCTAAAATGCCCTTTGGATTGATGAACGCAGGACCAACCTTCCTGCGAACCATGGACATTGCCTTTATTGGGGAGAAAGAAAAATTTGTAGTCATCTATCTGGATGACATTGCAATGTTCTCAAAGTCTGACAAAGAGGATTATCATCATTTGAAGAAGGTCTTCCTGAAGTGCAAAAGGTTTGGTCTCTCTCTCAATCCTAAAAAATCTTTGTTTGCTATGAAGGAAGGTAAAATATTGGGGCACATTGTGCCAACATAAGGGGTAAGAATTGATTCAAGCAGAGTAGAGGCCATCCAGACCTTATCTTTTCCTAGATCTAAGAAGGAGGTTCAATCTTTCTTGGGTAAGATCAATTTTCTAAGAAGGTTCATCTCTAACTTTGATGAATTAGTGAAGTACATTACAGCTATGATCAGAAAGGGAAATGAGGTGAAATGGACTTCTAAATCTCGAGAATATTTTGATTAGATAAAAAGAGATTTGACTGAAGCACATGTGCTCATCATCCATGACTATTCTAAGGAATTTATGATATTTTCCTTTGCCTCATTTGACACAGTGGCTGCTGTTTTGCTACAAAAAAATACAGAGTGGTTAGAACAACCTATTTCATTTTTCAACAGAGCATTGAGGGATGCAGAAATGAGATATGATATCATGAAGAAGCAAGCATATTCTTTGGTCAAAGCCCTCAAGTCTTTCATAATATATTTTCTACATTCAAATATTGTTGCATATGTCCCTCCAGCCTCAATAAAAGAGATATTGATCCAGCCTGACATAGATGGGAAGAGAAGCAAATGGATTGCTAAAATTCTGGATTTTGACCTTGAAATAAAGCCCACTAAATTGCTGAAAGGCCAAGGTTTAGCCAGGTTGTTGGATGAATCAAATTACAAAGCCTTGGGGGTTAATTTAATGAACATAAACTGATAAAATCAGCAAGATGAGATTACTGATAAAATATCTCATGTCAGCCCCAGCTTGGCATAATGCACTTGGTATAAAGACATCATACATTTTCTGCAGAAGTTGCAACCTCCTGATGGCTTGGAAAAGAACAAGGTGAGAGCTTTGAAACTCAAAGCAATCAAATATTGTCTCATTGATCAGATTTTGGATTGGAAAGATCCTCTTGGAGGTCTGTTGAGATGTCTAGATCCACAGGAGGCCCAAAGGGCCATAACTGATTTTCATGACAGCTTATGTGGGGGCCATCATTTTTGGAGGACCCCAAATTATAAGATCCTCAGAGCTGGGTATTTCTGGCCTATCCCTTTTACTGATGTTTGTGAAAATATTAGAGCTTGTGTCAAATGCCAAAATTTTTCTGGAAAACAACAACTCAAATATTTGCCTCTGAAACCTGTGGTGGTTTCTGGACCTTTTCAATAGTGGGGTCTTGAATTCATTGGAGAAATACACCCAACCTCAGGTGGTCAACACATGTGGATTTTGACTACCACTGATTTTTTCACCAAGTGGATAGAAGCCATTCCTACAAGAAGTTTTTCCCACAAGGTAATCATTAGCTTTCTTAAGGATATCATGTCCATATTTGGTTGTCCAAGCAGGATTGTTACAGACAATGCCTCCTTCAAAGCTGAACCATTGATCAAGTTCTGTGAACAATATGAGATTACATTAATCCATTCTACTCCTTACTACCCGCAAGGAAATGGTTTGGCAGAGTCCTCTAACAAGAGCCTCATAAATATCATCAATAAATTGTTAGAAGAAAACAAGAAATCATGGGACTCAAAGCTAAAATTTGCATTATGGGCTGACAAAGTTACAACAAAGAGGTCACTTGGCTTTTCCCCTTTTCAGCTTGTGTATGGGATTGAGGCTATCTTTCCTACTCAACTTTCCTTGCCTGTGGAAAAATTTCTCCAGGACTACCAAGGAGAACTTGATGATATGGTCAAGATGATACAATAGCTGGTAGAAGTAAAATAGGCTAGGGAACAACTACTTGATAAAGCTCAGGACCATCAACAGAAGATTAAAAAAGCCTTTGACAAGAAGGTAAGCAAGGAATATTTTTAGCTGGGTGATCTAGTGCTCAAGTGGGATGCACCCAAGCAAGACAAAGACAAACATGGTAAGTTTGAAGCCTTATGGATTGGTCCTTTCAATATTTTTGAGGTATTTTCAAATAACACCTATAAATTGCAGAGCTTGGAGGATTCCGAAGTTTTTGGTGGCCCTATCAATTGGGCACTTTTTGAAAAAATATTTTTCTTAAGCCATGATTGGATTTTCATCCATTGTAAATACCACTTTCTCTTTTGATTTCTGTTTGAATAAGTGACCCCATGACCCAAAAGCTAAGGCACTAAAACTGCTTGTTCTTGGCAACTCACAAGGAGCATGCCATCCCCTATGGAGCCAATGTTATCACATGAAGTTGTTCAGGGTTGCAGGTGACAACCATGAGCACAAAAAAACATGCAGGTGTAGTTTTCCACGATGAAGATCCCTTGTGCATTTCATTAGTGCCATCTCTAAATGCGGTTGGAAGGATTCAATAGTTGGTAGGCAGATAAAGCTTTGGCGGGGTTGCTAAATAGTCGGCGCGCCCAGATTTTAGATTGCGATCGGATCAATGACCACCAATCATTTCGATGCCATGAGCTCCATGGACATTAAAATCCAAAGGCGAGACGAAATCCAAACCACGGTATTACAGAGAGGCTATGTGGTGGAAGATGGTGCATTTCGGGCCCAAAAGCGGTGTGGGTCCAAACCTCTTTTGACAGCCCTGAAATCACGTGTGTGTATAATGTCGTATCCAAAAATAACACATGGTCTCTTGCTAGTCATCCAGTCGCGCTTCGATCCCGAGGAGGATTTAGTTAATGAAAAAGGAATGGTAGCTGAAACATCAACTCAGTCCATAAATAGGAAGCATGGAAGCTATGGTCGGGGAGAAAAATGGTCAGCCTGAGGTACCACGATGGACAGTTTCTTCTTGCAGGCCCATACTGATCCAAGATTATGTCTGGCAGGAGGAAACACACACAATCTAATAGAAGGACGCACATATGAAAAGCCTTGGATGGGATGGCCGGATGACTCTCCTAATGGTTGTTCACTGATCTGAGTATAAATAGATCAGTTCAAGATTTTGTTATGGTCGTTTAATGGTTGAGCAAAGCTCCCTATTTTGTAATATTTTGATACCAGAGCTATTCTTTGGTTATGTATGAGACCTGATACTTTCTCAGTAATAAAATTCAACTTCTTTCATTATCTTGTTTACTGTTGTGCTGAAACACTCGTGCATGGATGATCCAGACGAGTTGTTGTAGTTGCATTGTAAAGGAGGTTTGATTATAATGCTGTTGTGACCTATTTAAATATTCTCTTTCATTGTCTCATTTCCTCTTATGCTGAAATGCTTGTTCATGGATGATCCAGACGAGTTATTGTAGTTGTATTGTAATGGAGGTTTGATTATAATATTGCTGTGATATATTTCAGTATCTTTAACTTGAGTTCAAGAGTGCTCTTATGCCTGAGTTTTTCTTCACCAAGCTGCTTGAAGGTCAGATGCTCATGTCAGACTTGTCTACCTTTCTCACTAAGTCTTCCTTCTACTCACCTTTAGCCTTAAACCACTAACTGAAGTTAATGAGGACCTCATTTCCTTATGCATTATTTGTCCAGTTTATGTGTTGAAACATTCTTGTATCGAGCTTTGTCCATTTGACCTCCACTCATAAACCTACCTCCACAAACATTTTGATGGGTACTAGGCTTATCCTCTTGCAATCTAAGGGTCACTCTCAGTGCTAGGGATTATAGTGGGGAAATTACACAAGCTGCCTTGGGATATTTAAGGTCCTATTCTGATGCAGACCCCCCCTACCTCAACAGGGTTCTACGACCTCCCGGTCTCTGGATCGTTCTTCTTTTGAGCTGAACTAGCTCTTCGGGCTCCTATTGGAACCCCTTGAACAAATCCATAGGTCCCTCTTACTCTTTGGCACAGGCTTTGAGAAAACCTATGCACGCGCTCAGTTTTCGACACTCATCTCTGTTCTGAACCAACACCTCTTTCGCGTTTCAGGTTTTCAGGACTCCTGCATGCGATCTCTCCTAGGCTCCTTGTCCCTTCCAACTCCCAGTTGCTGAAATGCTGAAAACTAACCGCGACCACGGAGTTGGAAGGGACAAGGAGCCTAGGAGAGCTCACATGCAGGAGTCCTGAAAACCCGAAACGCAAACTTTCAGTATTTCAGAATTCGTGATTTCGCGATTCCGACTGCAGTTGGTTCTTGGTCCTTCGAACTCTTGGACCCCGAAATGCCGAAATCTACCCATGACCACGTCTTCATTTTGGGATTTCAAAATTCATGATTTCACGATTTCACGAGTTGGGACTCCCTGTCTCACGACTCCTTCGCTCTTGAACTCCCGATTGCCGAAATGCCGAAAAGGGCTTAACGGCTACAACTCGTGCTATTCTGGCATCGTCTGCTTTCAGGATTTTGCGAGTCGGGACTCCACGTCTCCTGACTCTTGGCCTCTCGAACACCCGGGTTCCGAAATGTTGAAATGACAGTCCACGACAAAGCGCTATCGACTTTCATGATTCAGGAAACCGTGATGCGAGTGTTCCACCCTGTCCTCTATCTTTCGAATCCCTGGTTCTCGAAATGCCAAAATCTCTCCCTCTGAGAGATCAATGGCCCAGTTCTCCTGGAACTGAAATCTTTTGGGCCTTTTCCTAAAACCTTGATCGCTTTCCATGTGTCCTCCTGATGAATGGTCCTGATGCTTTTGCAATTTCTCCTTTCGCGATTTTTGGAGACTCTTCACTCTCGGTCTCCCGATGTTCGAATCCCCGAAATGTGGATCTCTTGACATGCATCCTCTGAGATGGACAGTTCTAATTCTTTCGGGACTTCGACGAGTCCTCTCTTCCCTCTTCTATTACAAGGATTAAACCCCTCACAACTCCTTATGGATCCAATGCATATTGGTCCTTGGATGCTAGATCTGACGGTCACGATATGATCTTCTGTGCACCTCCTATGTGTGCTCCTTCTGTGCACGTATCCATGATCCAACGACTCTTGGGACACTACACTCCAGATCCAACGGTTGGCAGAATTTTATGAACCGGGAGTTCGCGATGCAGCGATTCCAAAATCCTTTGCCGCTCCAAACCCCGAACTCTGAAGTGTGTGGATATCCAAGGGTTTAAACCCCATGCACCTTCGCCTGATCCAATGGTTGTCGGGTATCTGGTGCTAGATCTGACAGTTCAGATCCATCCTCCTTGCACGCTCTCCTTCTGAGCTTCACGCTTCTCTCGGACTTAGAATATTTTCTAAGTATCGAAGGTCTCGACCTTCAACTCTTCCTCTTGTGAGCCTGGTTCCTTCGAGTCTCGTCTACGTTATAGAAACACTGTCCCTCTTGAGCTTTGTCAAATCAGAAAACCCCGAAAGGTTTCTCGACCTTCTGCTCCTTCCTTCTATTGCTCTGTGTGCAAAGGCACTGTTCCTCCTGAGCTTCAGGACTTAGAATAAGTCCACCCTTGCACACTCCTTGTGCTACTGAGTATTTCGCTAAACTCAGATCCAATAAGTTTTCTTGGAAAGAAAACTCTCTATGCCCACCTGACATTCTTTTGCTTCGATGCACACCTTGTAGAGCCTACAAAGTATTCAACAAATCTGTGAGTGTCTTCTCTTCGACACTTCCCTTTCCTCAGAACTCGAAATAGAGTTCTCTGGTGCACTTTATGCACTCGCTCAATGCCCTCCCGACAGAGCTTTATAGAACCTTCAGTAGTTCTGTTTCTTCTCTGTGCCTTACTTTGCACAGCTCGTCCTCCAAGGTGTTCAACAACCTTGAGGCTCCTCCCTGAGTCTGTGAATCTTTCTGGTGTGCACTCCTTGCACGTTCTTTCTGACTCCGTAGAGCTCAGATGCGCACTCCTTGCGTTGGTTACAGAACTTCCAGTGTTCTATTGTGCACTCCTTGCATGGCCTAAAAAACCCAGACAGAAACTAACAAACTCACAGAAAGACAGTAAAATCTATCTATAACCTATATCTACAACATACAGGTGACATTCAAATTCATAAACATACACATACAATTCATGGGCAGGAAAAATTGCTCTTTGTATTAATTTCCAAATGCCTATGCAAATGTTTACAAAGGATGGACTGTAACAAGTCTCAACTCTCTCTCAATACCTCTCTGCTATGGTCTCCCCTCCTAACTCTTTACTCTCAATTCTCTTAATTACAAAATGAGAGCTTCTACGAGCTTATCCTCAACCACCATCTCTGAGCTATCACTATCACAATGCGGCTCCTACGACTACATTACATAAATGGCTGTCGCAGACCTGACTGATCTAGACTTAGCTGCAGGTAACCATTAAAGGAAACCTCAACCACTACCTGTACAAAGGCGTGGTCTAGCATTAAAAGCCTTACAACATTTATTGAAATTTCGAATTTCAAAATTGAGAGGGTTGCGCCTCTCCCTTTCTTCATTAAATGCGTGCTGGATGTGCTGGCTGGCTGGCACACTGCTGACATGGAGCGATGCTCCTGCATCATATTCATCCCAAGGTCATAGTATGAAATAATTAATTGGTTTGAAATACTATTTGGTGGTTGAGAAGTAGTGTTCAATCATATCCATTCTTCTCTTTGTATACCCCCAAATTGGTTAATAGTTCTTGTTCCATGAAGTTTAACCTCCTCTACATGTTAATTTCTTCTACACAACACCTTTTTTTCCCATAATTTCTCAAATATCCTTTAATTTTTTATTATATTTTATTGTATTTATTATTTTTTTTCCTAATTTTTGTACTACTTAGAATTTTCAAAACAATTAGAGCAATAAAAGTTAAATACTTTCTCCTTTTCACAAGACCAATGAAAAAATGTCACATATCCATCCATTTACTTTGGTAGAATGGATTGAATAAAATGTAATGGTAATAGATTCACTGCAATTTTCTACCAAACATGTTAAGTGGGAAGTAGAACATTAAAATAAAGCATGACACACTTGAACATTCATTAATTATAAAATAAATATTTACCTATACCATTAGTTGTTCCAAGGTTTCCCATAGTTCCCTAAGTTCAACTATGAAATTGTCTACCACTATAGTCAAATCAAATTTAAATAGGCTTTCTTAATGATTTTCTTATTGAGTAAAAGTATAATGTCAGGGATGTAATGATTGGATGCTTGTACCATTATGTTTAGATATATTTTCTTTTCTTTTTAGATGATAACATCTTATGCATCTGCTCAAATTAAAAAAAGTACATCCAAAGGAGCATCACATTGTAATAATTTTATTTTGCCTCATATTTTAGGTCAAGATTAAAGACAAGTGAGTATGTAGTAATTTCATATTTCTAATCCCTTCCCACAATAACATAATCTTCCATTATCATTGAGAATATGTAATGGATGTACTTCTATATGTTTTTTCAAAGAAAAAAACTATATACTTGCTATTTCAAGGAGAAATCAAAATATACGTAAGTTTACCCCTCTCTTCATAGAGCATTTCATCTCCACCTACCAACTATCCCAACTTACAATTAACTTAAAAAAATTTCCAACCTATTAAAATACAAAACTATATGGACATACCAACAACAATTTCAGCTATTCCATCCATTATTCGTAAAAACTAAGAGTATGTTGCAAAAGAGACAATCAAAACAAGACTAGTTTGGTCTCCTGAGCCACCTCGCTGCCTCAGGACTTAATGCAATGCATAAGACCAAATTCTAAATTTAATGATTCCTTTGACAAAGAGTCAATCATGATGATCATCGCATCTTCATAATTTTCTTTTGCCTCAAATCTTAGGTCAATATTGAAGACAAGTGAGTATGTAGTAATTTCATATTTCTAATCCCCTCCCACAATAACCTAATCTCCACTATCACTGAGAATATGTAATGGATGGATTTATATATATTTATTTGAACCTTCTACTTTATTATTTTGTGCATCTAAAATTTTGTCTTTCTCCTAAAGGTTTTTGTGAACAATGGATTCTTTTTGGTACAATGAACTCAATGTCTTCCCAAAAACTCTCATATCTTATTCAAAATTTTATCGAAATCAAAGGAGCGTGAGGACTTGCTAGAGGTTATTGGAGCAATTATGAATTCCATTAGTCATGCATGAATTATTTAGGATGCAAGATAACAATTCTCTAGATATCCTTCTGTTGGTCAAAACCATCCTCCAAGTCTTTAGCAGGGCCACATATTAAGTTGGTGTTGCCATGCTTGTCACTTGTAGTGCATCATAGACATTACAAAAGGAGGCCATTATGGATACCATTCTTTTATAGAACTTACCTCTTATCTATATTAATTTTACCAAAATAGATAAGAGAAAAGAGCAGATGTTGTTCAATTAGCTCATTCCCATCCACTTTTGATCTCATACCTATAATATTTCTTTCATTGATATTTCTAGGATCCTAGTGGGAAACTAATTCCCAAAAGAATGTCATGAGTCCATTGCTAGATATGCATAGGAAGGAATTGTTCATCCAAAGTTTTGACTTCTCCCCATTGACTTGAGAACCACATTATACATCAAATAAAACACCATAATCAAAACCATCGCCGCTAGTTCTCATACCAACATATCTAATGAAAATTTATACTTGGATATCACATAACTTTTTGTGCTTTTGAATCTCATATTACTTTTTAGTTTTTGAAGGGATTCTCTATAAGGTACCAACAATTTCTCTTTGAGAAGATTAAATTGAGTATCAAGGTAACTATATGCATTTGGATAAGGATTTCCCACCTTATTTATAGGAATGTAATTATTGTCGCTTACCTTTTCAAATGATAAAAGTTCACCAACTAAAGGGATGATTTGGGTTTCTCTAAATCGTTTTCCCTACAACAAATGGATACTTAAAATCCCACTCATGTCATCATACCTTTTTGTATCCTTGTGATAACCATCCAATCACACATGTTTAGTAATCACACACCCATCAAGATGTGTCACCCCCTAAAAATATTTGTGCCACTATGTCTTGCATTAAACCATCCCCTTCTAATTATTGCTTCATGCATCCTTTCCCCGTACTTCCAAGGATGCACAATCCATGTCACTTTGGAAACCAAGTTAAGGAATAGACAATTCCATTGTATTTTAAGTTGTGTTTGTTGGATGTAGATGAGTGGCACACTCACACAACCTAAAATACATTGAGATGTACAAAATTTATGACTTTCTATCTTCCAACTAATATAATCCAAAATGCTCCTTCTATTCTCCTTCCATCATAGTGCAATGTGAAATTTTTTCAGGAGACTTAATGTGGATTATTCTCCTAGGCCTACTAGCCTCTCTCTTGATATGTTTTGAGATAACTATAGATTACTCTTCACTGGCAATTTTACGAGAAGACATCTCATAGAATCTAGTAACTAGATGCCACATCATGAATTCCTCATATGAAATACAATTCACACAAAATAAGCTAACAAAAAGAGAGGTTCAATGTTTATCTTTGCATCTTTGCATATGTTTATGTTATAGATGTGTATTTTCAATTTTCATGTTAAATTATGCACACACTTTATTCCATATAATTTATATGCTTAACTTAATAGTGTATTTTAATGATACACTTTAAACTATTATCTTTATTTGAAGTAATATTTTAGTACCATTGACCTAATTTTGTGGTCATTTAATGTTGTACATTGATAAACTTAATTGATATTATTTTATCTTATGTACATGAATTCTTAGTTGCAAAGAAACTAAGAGTGACACATTCTCCTTGTTAATCCAAGAGGTCCTTGATAATAGGATGCTTTGTAATTTTATCAATATACTCTCATTTATCATGATAATATACTAAATTAATATATGCCAGTATTAAATATGGTTTTCTCTTATTGCACACAATTAAATGACTATAGTACTGAGCCTATTATCTCCTCAAATAAATCAATCAAGTTATTTCATTTTAGGTGATAGGATGTCTTTTAAAAAATACATTTTTTAATTTTTTAAAGCCCATTTTTGAGAGCTTTATGCATGTAATAAAGTTAGAATAAACATTTGTTTATGTTTTTATTTAATCTAATTCAAATCTCAGGTTTTGACAGATTAGGAGAACATTTCGATTGTTCATTAGCCACCGAAAGCCTTAGCTTTTGACAACTTAAACAAAGAAATTCAGGGCTATTTTAGCCACCGAAATCACAGGATCGAAGGAGGAGTCAACACATCCTTTCACACGTTTAAAACGTCAGGTTTGAAGTTTTATAATTGCAATTAGCCACTGAAAAGACATGAGAAGAAACCGTTCATGACTAGGAGCTGATCTCTGCATGATATAACAAATCTTTTCAGATCGCTGTTTCATCAAACTACATGGTTACATACATTTCATCATTTCAGTCATCAACCATGATTGTTTCAAATCACAATATGCTCTTTCGCATCCCTTGTAATCAACACCATGATCTAATGCTCACCTCATTTTTCTCATCCCTGTCACAGTCGAGCCAAATCTCCCTAAGTCTACACTGTGTAACTTTCCCCCAAAATCCAATTTTCCAATTGTAGGTGTACATGAGCATTGCGATAGATGAGGAAAGGAGGATCAACTTTGAGGAGAGAGATCGACAATATCAGTTACTTGGAATCACACCCAGAGGTATGCCAACTTTTCAGGGACGCAGGTTGCTATAATTTTTGTAAAAAATTACAGAGTTCTCACCAGCAGGTGGCAGCAGCCTTTGTCTTGACTTTCGATGGGAGGAAAGTAGTCATCTATCGAGATGAATTCGAGGTGGATGAAGCCCTCATAGCTGATGTGAAAGAACTTCCCAGAACTAGAGAAAAATGGTTTAAAACCACTGTCACAAAGAATGTTGAATTCAGGTCTTACTTGAAACCAGAACACAAGGATTTAATATGGAATAAAGACATTCCTGTGTCTTTCCCTGAAGAGAAATGGAAACAGTTACTAAAAGCCATTATGGTCTATATAAATTGTGAAGGAAGATATAATAGGGTGATGATTTACCATTTCAAACTCATGAATCATTTTACTGGTAGAAACCCACTCAATCTATCCTATTTTCTCCACATAAGCTTATCTAATATGGCTCATCATGTCAAGGCCAAGCCCAATAAAGTTGCAGGTAGACTATCCCACCATGGTCTAATTAAAATCTTGGTTTGTGAACTGTTGCAGAGAAGAAGCAAAGAGTGGAATTACTTCTTGTTTTGGAATGATTTTCAGACGGATGTACAACCAAAGGGTAAAAATATTCCTCATTCCAAGAAGTCTTCTACTCCCAAAAGTGGAAAGAGGAGGAGGAGAGCTATCTCTCCAGTTCCAGTTGATCAACCCTCTCCTTTTTCTAAGCTTAAAAAAACTAAGAAGAAACTAACCTTCACCATTGAAACATATAAGGCCGAAGAAACCCCAGTGAACAAGAGCATTCTTAATCTTCCTTACATGGACTCAGAGGATGAAGAACACCATATTGAAACAGGGCACGAAGATTCAGTTACCACAGGGCATGAAAATTCAGTTTATGTAGATTTTTTCACAACAAGGTATGAAGACCTTCCATCACCTACACCTCAAAAAGAACAAGAACCAGAGGTTGCAGATGCGTCATCTAGCAAAAGAGTGAAGCAGAGTAAATCAAAGGAAATCAAGAAGCTTAAGAATAAGTTAGCTCAACAAGAAGTGCTAGAAAGGGTAATTAAAACCAGATATAAAACCTTGCAGAAAAACTTTGCATAAAACAACTCATCCTTGGAAAGATTAGCACATGAAAGCATAAAGGAAAAGAAAAAGAAGGACAATATTGTAAAATATTACAACAACTTATGGAGAGTATATTAGGACTTGAAGACAAAGGTCAGGGCTTTGAGGAAGCAATTTATGTCTTCAAAACACTAGTCTCAAACACATGCTACTCTTGAAACCCTAGCAGAGGTAGCCATTCAGTGCAATGAACTAGAGGCAGCCAATAATCCTACAGTCTTTGAGCAAGATGCAGAAGCCTTAAAAGATCATCCCTAAGGTGTTTTTGAGCTAAGACAAAAGGCATTTTTGAAATTTTGACAATTTCACTAAAACAGACCTTTTGGTGGCTTAGGCGAACATTTCAATTGTTCATTAGCCACCAAAAGCAGAGCTTTCGGTAGCTAATTGGTCCAAATTCTATCTATTCTAGCTACTGAAAGCACTGATAGGGTAGAAAGTTAATATTTTTGCGTAGATCCAGGTTTTCCTTGTCCAAAAGCTTCAGGAATGGTCCCAATCGATAGAAAATAATTAATGACATCCTTATCAAGAGTTTGTTTTGATTTTGGAGATGCTCTACAAGGTAGAAAGGTCAAAATTGGTTAGCTATTTTCAGGGATATAAAGCTGTTTGACTGTCAGCAGGTGTCATTTCCGACTCCTCTCATATCACATAAAATCCAGCAGCCTCGGAAGGCTCACTACACCTGCCAAATAATTATGAAGGACATAAAGGTCATCCAAGGATAGGAATTGACCTATTTTATAGGATCTTTGCCTATTTTCTTGGGCCAGTTATTGACTTTCTATTTTAGGCAATATTCGATTCAGTATTCTAGGATTTTGAAACTATTTGTAAAGGCTATAAAACCCAAAACATTTGATGAACAAAGGTTCGATTTTGAGTTCTATAATCCACTATTACTGTGATAAAGACACTTTCTTTAATATATTAAGCTTGCAAGCTTCTTTCATTGTTATTGTCAGATTCTCTTTTCATTCCTTTTCTATGCCTATGAGTTGAAATCATTTCTTTGTCTATGTTTAAAGGTCCTATGGTAACTGTCATCTTACCTTTGATTATTAAACAAGAATCATAAGCATTCTTTGCTAGTTTGTTGACCCATCATATATATTGTTTATGTATGTTCTAGTTAATTGATTGGTTTCTTACCCATTTGATCTACAAACCTATATGATAATAGCTCTTGAAGGCCTTGTACTGCATGAATATAACTAGACTGTCTTGAAGATACAATCCAGTGATTTAGATATCCATCTTGATCCAAACCACACCCATTATTGAGAAAATAACTACAAAAAGGTTAAGTTACTAGGCATCTCTGAGATACAACCTAGGAGAGTTTCCTGGAGTGATAATAGAGCCCATTGATGAAGAATTAAAGTATGCCTCAAGGAATGGCAAGGAAAGAATAGTAGCAAATCTAGAGCCATCCTCTAGGTAATTAATTGTTAATTATATGGCTATTTTTAACTTATAAATAGTTGGAATTATTCATTCATTGATTGAAACATGTTATATTATTCTAGACTGATTATGACAAGGGTGACTTGAAGGGATCACAATGTATTGACAACTATTTAACATATATGATTTTTATTACATCTTTAAATTCATGTTCATTTATTATGTTTCTTCGGAGTAGAGAAGACGATGTTTTAGAATACGAGGAGGGAATTGATCACAACAATTCAATCAACTTATAAATAATTAAAAATATTCATTGATTGATTGAAATATGATATATTCTTCTAGACTAATGATGACGAGAGTGTCTTGAAGGGATCACAATGTATTGACTACTGTTTAACCTATATGTCTTTTCTTACATCTTTAAATGCAATGAATAATTTTTTAGTTCATTAAAATCATGTTCATTTATTATGTTTCTTCAGAGCGGAGAACATGAGGTTTTATAAGATCACGAGACAACTAATAACAATAGTTCAATCAAATTTTGATGTCAAAGTCATTTCATTTCCTTATATATGTGTGCATGTTTTTTCATGCAATTTTGTATAGAAAGTTGACATTTAATCCGTGGGGTGATAGTGTACCACCCATTTACATGCAAAAACATTTGCATCATTTTATTTCATATAGAAACAAAATTACATTTTGTAGATGCATATTCATATGCATTTGCCGGGAAAAATCCAATCGAGACCTTGGTGTCATTGAGGCAACGCCACAAAGGCGCTGCAGTCAAACTATTTCAAAAAACGTATACAAAGGTGTCCATCCTTGTACACTCCAATACAAAAATTACAACAATAAGCGATGTTCAACATAATTGTTCTTTAGTATTTTGGAGCGATAAAAGCCTTGTGTTGGATTACTTAGAGGGGGGTGACTCAGTAATAGAGAAATAATCCTTTTTAACCAGAAAATGCAAGTGTTATATCAATGTAGCATTATCATCCAATAGTTGGAGAGTAAATAAACAATGAACAAATGAGCAATCATACACATACACAGTACATTGGTGTTTTTACATGGAAACCCAAAGTAGGAGAAAACCACATAATGCTTTTCTTATATGTCTTTAAGAATTAAATTCATTGGAAGCACCAAATTCCTTTGTTTTTCAGATGCAACTGGAAGGAGGCTCCAACCCCCTAGTTTCTCAGGAGACAACCTGAAGGAAGCTCCAAATCCCCAATTCTCTAGCTACTACTAGAAGGGGTCTACAACCCCCTAGTTTCTCAGGCTACAACTTGAGGGAAGCTCCAACTCCCCAATTCTCTGACTACAACTAGAAGGAGGATACAACACCCTATGTTCTCCGGATACAACCGGAAGGTGGCTACAACCACCTGTCCTTTCCCCGTCCAACCGCCCTAACGTATAAGTAGAATGATGGAACCACTGTCACACTATCACTGTCAGATATACTGCTGTAAACTTGTACCAATCAACCTGCACCAAACAACCTATACCAATAATCTGAACCATGCATCAATCTGTACCTGAACCTGTAATCAACTTGTACCATAAACAAGTGCATCAACCATGCACCAAAAATGTACCAATCATGCATAAAATACACTTAAAGCATGACTCATCAATATGTACCAACATCATCAACTATACACCTCATGTATGTGCTAACTCATCAACTACTTGTCTCAACCATGTACCCAACATGTACCTCAACCAAAATCCCTCATCAATTTCATCATCAAAATCTGATTTGTAACTCTATAATAGACCTGGTGTATATGATCACCTTTCCTGCAAACCTTCCTTAACTTTAACAACAAGAGACTATCATTTTCATCAAACTTTACTTTAGTCTCACATGACTAATTTTGGATTAGTCAACATCCCTAACTTGAAATAATCATAACTATGTACCCGTAATGAATACAGATTTTAAAATAATACATAATGTTCTTCATTGTCTTTTATGCAATTCCTCCAGGTTTCACTACTTGGAACCTCTCAGAAAAGTAGTTATAGCAAAAATGACATACCTTGTTGAAGTCTAGCTTATTCTAGAGAGTGAACTTGTAGAGCGTGCCCCACACATAATATTTTTTGCATGGATCTAAAAATTGTACACATAATACTACAGACTGTACTGTAACCAATACATTTGGTTTTACTGAATTTGGATATGTTATGAGGAATTTATGATATTTTTACCCGAAACACCTGTTTTAGACTAGTTTCAGGAATAGCCACAAACCCTATTTCCCACGAAGTGTAACTCAAAAAATACAACGACCCACAAGCTAAAAGTTTTATCACAACTACTTGGATGTGTTTCCTCAACGGTCTCCCAATTTTATGGTCTGAATCATTCTAGAAAAAAAGTTATTGCGGAAATGGTGAGATGACCTGTAAATAACATACCTTAGAAAGCATCATCAAAAGAGTTTATCCTCCCTTGAATTTTGGCCTTCTTTACTTCACATTCCCTTTGAAATTCGGCTTAGATATCCTTTGGTTACCTCAGTCACTTGTAGATATTCAATATGCTCAAGTGTGTTTGAAATGAGAGAGCCTTGCCTCTTATTTATACTTTCATGTAGCCTCCTCAAGGGGTTACCTTTTAACCATCTTAACCCACTTTCCTTATTTTAGGGTTAACCCACTTCTAACCACTTGTCCACTTAGTAATTTATCCATTAAATTTATTATTTAAATAATTTATTTTGTATCAACTTTGACTCATAGTACACTCATCACTCCACTTTATTATTTAAATTAACTTCTAACCATCTTAACCCACTTTCCTTATTTTAGGGCTAACCCACTTCTAACCACTTGTCCACTTAGTAATTTCTCCATTAACTAATTATTTAAATAATTTCTTTTGTATCCACTTTGACTTATAGTACACTCATAACTTCACTTTATTATTTAAATAATTTCTTCTTTGCAACCACTTTGACTACTTTGACCTTTTTGGGGAAGCCTGGATGACTCATGGGGGTTCTCCAGCTTCACATGGCTATAGCTTTCTCTAAGCTTGAAGTGAGGATTGTGTTCCATACCACTAGAAATGGAATGGCATGTACTATCCATCTGGAATAATATTACGCAAATGTATCGAAACTCATGCATTATCCCCTGCAAATATATCAAAACTCATACCATTATCCATCAAACAAACTTTGGTCGATTACCCAAACCTTTGTGCTACCAAAATTTGCTACCAGAATTTCTTCAAGGGTTGACATCAATGAAAACCAACCCAAGTAATCAACACCTTGAATCGCAACCAAATAAAGCCTATGAGAAAGTCGAAAATAAATCCCGATATCAAAAAAGAAATACTGGAGAAGCTGAAAAGACTTTACTGATGGACCTGGTGGAGATGATAAACAAAAGGCTAGTGATAATACTCATAGAAAGGGCCATTGTTCTCTTCACATATCAGTCATTGACCCTGCTTCAGATGAAGCCCGACCTTTGGCAAATGACATTTTGTTATATTCCTTTCCTTGTAAACATGATGAATATCAAAAGTATCAAAAGTAGTGATGAATCTTTGAACTTCTTCAAGAATAGGTAGTAAGAGGATGTTGTGACATTGTCGAAGATTCCAAACCCACTTTACAACCATTTGAGAGTCACCAAAAACCTGAATGTGTGTGTGTATATATATAAGGTTTTTTGTTTACATGGTGTGAAATTGATTAAATCGTAATGCAATAAAATTTAATAATTATGTTTATAGATACATGGTTCTTTCCTCTCATGGTGTGAAATTGACTAAATGTTAATGTGGTGTTGCATATATATTCTCATGATTGGTACGTGTTGACACGGGTGAATCTCCTTCATTAACTATAGGATTTCACCTTGAATAAAAGTCTCAATTAGACTAATTTGCTTGATTTAAAATAGGGAACTCTATGGATTTTGGCTTGACTATTGTTTTTTTAAACTGAGAATGGGGTGTGTGTGTAATCCAAAGAAAAAAGAAAGTAATTTTATTTATGATAAACAAAATTACATTAGTATATGCCAGAGGCATTCCATCATACATATCTAGTAGGTAGTATAGGACTATTGATAAGATTTGTTATCTCTAGAAGAAGTGGGTCTATCTTCTAAAGTATGGTTGATCTATCTTTCCAAGTTCATAGTATTTCAATAATATACATCAATTTGTTTCCACATTTCCATCATATTTACATAGTTCATAATGTCCATAACTTGCAAAAAGGGTAATCTGTGCATAGATTAATCAGAGAGCGAACCGAGGGTTGTGAATAAATTCAAAGGTGCCTTGTAGGCCCTTTTCTTTGACCTTATAGCATCCTTTTTCCAAGTCCAGGCCAACTTTGGAGAGATGGTCCACTTCTTGGTTATGTTTCCCGTAAACATGTGTAAAAGTGACGTGAGTGAAATCTACATAGTGTCTTTTAATTCCCTCAAGTATTGGAAGAAGTGTGTAAGATGTCAAAATGTGTGTGCCTTTCATGACTTCAATTTCAAATAAAGAATCTCCAAAAATATTTAGCTGTCTAAATTTTTTCTCAAGGGACAAAAGTAGCAGAAGATAGAGAGCCATAAGTTCACTGCAGTTGTTTGTTTCTTCTCCCAAACCCCCAGAGAAAGAAATGGAGTGGTTTTCAAATAGATGTAAGATTCCCCCTGCTCCTCCTCTAGAGGGAGTGACTTGTGTTTTCCCATTAAATAAGGCCCATGGTATGTCTTTGCTTATTTCTCGAGGCTGTGTAACTCTTGGTAGGGTGGGGATTGTGATTTTTTGGGGAAAGACAAAGAAGATTTTGAGACAATAGATGGAAGTGTGGGATGTAGATCCAATTTTCTCTTCAAAGATTGCATGGTTGTGAGCTAGCCATATTCCTTAGCAAACAATAAGGGGTGGGGGGATTTAAATTTTTGATTAAGTTGGTCACCCAACCAATTTTGTAGTGCCTTAAAGATATGTGCCCAATTCTAGTTTAGCGTAGGACATGGAGAGTGATTGATTTCAGTCCACACCAACTTTGTAAATGTGCAATGTAAGAAGAGGTGTATACTAGTCTCTTCTTCAGCTTGGAAAAAGGAACATCTTCTTGGGCTTGTGAAAGATCGCTTCTGAAGGTTTTCCCAAGTTGGATCCTTTTTTTGAAGGAGAAGCCACATAAATAATTTTTATTTGGGTAGACTTTTTAACTTCCCGAAAGGCTTGCCCCACCATGGGGGAGGCTCCATATTTGAAATTTGAAACTAGGCTAGGTAGCCAAGTTTGGGGGAATATTTCCCTCCCGGATCGTAGGACCAGATAATTTGAACTACTTGGTCAGAGAGATGAGCAAGGGAGCTACTTAAAGTGTGAGTATAATCGGTCCAGACCAAGGTCAACTGTTCATCCAATCTCAATTTCCCCATGATAACCATCTTGTAGATCTAGTGACATAGTCTCTATGTCCAACTTGATTTAAGTAAAATATTCCCCTTTGATTGAGGGAGTGGATGAAAGCTTCTGGAAACAAGTGCTTGTTGGAGTAGCCTATCCATGGGTATTTCCCAATCAGTATGTTGGATCCATTACCGACTTTCCAAATGAGCCATTCTCCAATAAGAGAGAAATAATTTATGAGGGATTTCCAGATGATAATTCCTTTCTGGTAGGATTTTTTTGTGGAGCGAATCCATTCCATGAGAGATATTGAAGGGAAGTATTTTTCCTTGATAATTCTATGCCACAATCTTGACGCCTCTACCGGACTCAAGGAATTTTTTACTGCCAAGGATTTTGCAAATAGTGTGATGTATTTGAGGCCCCATCCTCCATTGTCCTTTGGTTTTGAGATTATCTTTTTTGATGCTAGTACCAAAGGCCTAGATTCATCCTTTCCATCCTAGAGGAATCAAAGAGCCAATTAATTGATTTTATGCAAAATTCCTTTCAGAACCCAAGCTAGTGAAGTCCAATAGACCATAATTGCTTAAATGGTAGATTTGAGAAGGAATAATCTTATATCTCTTGATAACCACCCATGGCACCATCAATGTATCATTTTTTCCATTTTTGCAATAATCCAAGACTAGTTAGTCTTTTTGTACCCAATGGTCTTTATGGTGAATCCCAAATATTTAAGGCCATCCAATGGATTTTGAATTTGGTTCTCAATAAGAGATGATACAATTATTTTTTCTTAGTCATTTAGCCCTATTATCATAGGATTTGTAGTTGTGCAAAGCCCAACACAAGATCACCAAATCTTTCGTAACTACAAGATATCCTACCAATGCCACCTTAGTAAGAAATCTCCTCATTTTAGTTATGGAGGAGGTCCACCACAGGGGAGGTTTCCTTAATGACCTCGAGGGATCAAAGTAGAAATTTTTTTAGCCAATACTACCACCCCATCTCTTGATCACCTAAGTCAAGGTCTAGGTCAAGGAGAAATAAGAGGTAAAATATGGTTTGAGTACCTACCCAGAACAAGAACACTTGTAGAATATATATGATGATTTCCAAGTACACGCATGAAAATAATACCTCTTTGAGACACTAGACAGTAAAAATCACTATGGATATTATGAAATTGCATCAATTAACAATAGTACAACAACAATAGATAAATTATAATGAAAACAAGAATTACACTTCAGAATTGCAACAATTGACCATGAAAATTTAGCATTTACTTAATAGAATAATATGCAATTATTAGATGAAATTTATGGGTATGTTAGGTCACTATTAGAGAAATGTATGCAACAAGTTAGAGTATGTTAGGATGGTTTTAGCAAAGGTTTTCAAAAACAACAAGTTTATTAGTGAATTAGCTTAAGCTATTGTTAGTAAAGTTAGTAGGAAGCTTGAGAGAATTGAAGGAGAGAGTTTGTTAATCACTTTCACCATAAGAGAACTTGAAGATTAGTACCTTTGAGGGCCATGGATCATTTACAACAACAACACAACAATGCTTTAATATTTTGATAGAAAACATTAATAGTTAGGACTTAAACTCTAAGGTGCTAACCCATTAGGGCCTTCGGGTTTAAGCCTTAAAGAGAAGGATTGATAGAGAGCAAGCACTTTTGGGCTCTAGCAATCTTTTATCCCTTCTTAATATTTCAACTAAGTGAAGAAACCAAGTGTCTAGGGATAAAATCATAAAGTGCTGTCACTTTAGGGATTTAGGATGCTAACCCTAGTAAAGAGATTTGACCAATTTTGAACAAGAATAACCATGTGAGAGGAGGAAGCACTTATGCTCCTCTCTTAGGGTTTCACCAAGCAATATGTCTAGCATAAAAGTGGGAGACATTGGGCCTTAAAGGCAATTTTTCATGGTCTCATGTGCCAAATTTCCATGCCATGGGTCTCATCCCATCAATCCACCTCTAGAACCATCTCATCCATCAAACCCTATCCCTCCAAGGTGATGTCAAGGGATAAGAAGTGACATCCTATGCCTCCTAAGGCCAATGTCTAGGTGAAACCTCATCCTCTAGTGATTCCAAAGTACCTCCAAAGGTAACATCCTCCACTTCTTGGTGAAACACTCACCATCCATGGTATTCCAAATGTAGGGTCCAACATCCATCATGTGAGCAAGGTCCTGCAAAGAAAAACAAGTATTCCCTCCAAGGGTCTACAAGTAACAAGTATCATGACAAGTAAGACACATTTAATACAAGAACCACCCAAACACATGCATAAAATCCCCCCTTTTCAAATTAAACAAATGCTCAAAGACCTTATAAGTTTTTTCCAAATTTAGGTATGGGAGGGGTGTCACGGTGCCCTATTAGGTAAGCCAATCCCCAAATCAAGGAATGTTTTCCAAGAAGACCCTATCTTGATCATGTAATGAGTATGAGGTGGATTAGGGGAATATTTTTGGGCATGGGGTTCTTGACATATCGAGGGTTAGTATTGGCTCATTTATGGGTGCCTCTATGGAGGGTGTGTTTCATTATTCGTTTGCAATGCAACATTTTCCCAAGCCCTTCCCTTTAATTTATTATGGTATGAACATTGAGTGCTATGTGCAATGGAAAGTAAAGAGCACCGCAATGGCACTTGAAGTTAGGAACACATTGAGTGCCATATGCAATGGAAAGTAAAGGACACTGGAAATGCATTCCTCCATAAAGAGGGACATTTATTAATTATGTGTTTTAAAAGGTCCTTCATTTTATGGAGAATCATTTCATTTCTCCTAGGACCTTAGGGTGAGAATATGGAAGGATAATTTATGGATTTTTTAAATTTTTGTAGCTACAACACCTCTAGGCCTTTAGCCCCTTCTTCCCATGAAATGAATTACAAGACCTCCTTGGGGTGAATGAGACCCAAAACCAAAAATATGAGGAAACTAAGCGAAAGAAGTGAAAAAAGTGGTAAGTATGAGTGGGGATGGTACGATGAACCTTCAAGGAGATCCTTGAGTAGAAACCTTTTTCCTGAGGTTGAGCTATGCATTAGGAAACCATGTCAACCACCAAGGTGAAATAAGGAAAAAGGTATAATTTCCAAGAAAACACTTTATAATAAAAAAGGGACTCTTTGCAACATGCTCAAATGCTTCAAATATTAAAGTGACACTTACCATGAGGCCAGACTTGTTACCTCATGAAGCAAGACTTTTCATCTTCTGGGAGCCAAGCTGGTGTAGTGGTCACTGCTCTATTGATGACGATGACGATGAACAATGGTGAAATAGAGGGACCATGTAGGATGTACTGTCATCGGTCTCTTGACACTACATCTCTGCTACCCGTGGGCCTCAAGACATCATCTCCTTAGTTACCCCTAGACTGGGGGGGTAATAGGCCCTAATCCAGAAGAGATGATTTCCCCAAATTTATTTTCATTCCCGTTGAAGAACAAAAAGAGTTCATAATACTTTTTAGGTTTTCAAAGTATAATTCTTTACCTTCCCAAAAGATAAGGATATCATCCAAAAAGAGGAGATGTGTGAGATGAAACGATGTGGATATTTGTATGCCTTTGAATTGACCTTGAGAAATTGCATTTGAAATGAGTTGGCTAAGACTTTTGGCCACCAATAGAAACAAGATAGGGGAGAGGGGGAAGCCTTTATTGAGTCCTCTTTCCACCTTGAAGAAGGAGGAGGAAGAGCCATTTATGAGGATGGAAAAAGATGCGTTGGTTATGCAATTGAGGATCCATGTGACAAATGAGTGAGAGAAACCCAGGTGTATGAGGAGAATTCTATTGTAGAGCTAGCTAACATGATCAAAATCTTTTTCCAGATCCACTTTATAAATAATTACCTTTTGTTTTCTAGTGTGGATTCAATGTGTGCCTTCCTAAGAAAGCCTTATAGCTTGGTGGATTTGTCTGCCTTGAATAAAACCAAATTGTTCTCTAGATATTTTATCATAAATAATTTCCTTTAAGCGGGAAACAATGAGCTTAGATATAATTTTGTATATTTTGTTGTAGAGGGAAATGGGATGGAACTAATAAAAGGCTTGTGGATTGTTAGAATTTGGTATGAGGTCCATAAAAGTTGAATTTAAAGGGGCCATAATATGCCATGTGTAATGAGAGTATTCAATAGTCTTGAGAAGATCATCTCCTAGAATGTCGAAAGTTCCTGCATAGAATTCAACTAAGAAATCATTTGGGCATGGGCTTTTGTCCTTCTGAAAGTTGTGTAGAATCTTCCAAAGCTCTTCTTCAAAGATTTCTTCCATTAAGCAGTCATTCTATTGGTCCATAAATCTAGGAAAGAGGCTGAAAACCTTGAGAATGGAGTAAATAGTGTATCTCTGATATGATTTAAAGAGATTATGGAAATGTGAGATACCTTCTACTGCAAAATCCTCAAAATTTATGGCCACTGACCCATCCCCTCTTTAAATTTACCATATTGTATTTTTGGCCTTTTTTCCATTTGCAAAGTGGTGGAAAAACTTCATGTTTTCATCACTAGCATGGAGCCAGAGAGCTCTACTTTTAAGGCGCCATTCCTTTTCTTTGGATAAAAGGATAATGTTTTCTTATTTTTCAAAAGAAGAATCTTGGTCTTTTAATCCTCATTGAAAGTGTAATCCACTTATTGTTCCATCCAGGTTTGGATTTGTTGTTCACTGTCGTGTAAGGCCTGATTTTCCTTTGTGCCAAGCAATAGTAGCCCTCTTTAATTTCTTTAGATTTTCCAAAAGTTGTAATGGGGGGGGGGGGGGAATTAGGAAGAGAGGCATTGTAAGGTGCCCAAATTTACTTGACAAGGTCTAAATATCTTTGATCTTCTAGCCATGTAGAGTTAAATTTGAAGGAGATGGGGGGATTTTTTGGGTTAGGAGAAAATTTGAAGAAAATGGGAGAGTGATAAAAAATTTCACCAGAAGAAACCTATTGGTGGAATCAAAGGTTTTCCATCATAAAGGACTCAAAGATGAGAAATCCTACAAGATTTTTGGAAATTTAGGCTTCTCCAAAATGCATGTTGCACCAAGTGGGGGCATATTTGATTGGTTGGATGTAGAGAAGCTTGGAATCTTCTAGACCTAAGTTGATAAAGCAATCCACTAAAGGATCGACCTGTATCAATGAAACCCAAATATCATAGGAACCTAGAGTGAAATTCAGATCCCCCCCCAATGATAATTTTCCTAGATTAGAGAAGATGAGAATGCAAGATTTTGTTCTAGAAATCCTTCTGATTAGTGTATGGACCATAAATATTGATGCATAGAAAGGAGATATTGTGGTTTGGAGAGAATAATTTTGTACCCAATCCAGATGACATGGCCTATGAATTTATGAGCTATAGAGAGTCCTTCCTCCACCCAATAAGTATACCCCATGGTATTCCATTTACATCTAGGGCCATAAAAGTTTAGTCTGAAAAGGAGGAAGAGAGGGTTTTTATGGTAGACTCACCTTCCATCATTGTTTCCTGAAGCAAAAGGAGACTGGGATTGTGTAAATAGACTAGTCTGCGCAGCATCAATATTTTGGATGGGTTTGATAGTTCTCGAAAATTGTGTGAGAGGATGATCATTGGGACCCCAGAGAAGGGGTCGATTCTCTAAGATCCCCAATGAGTGATTTCTGTTTTCTAGATCAAATTTCAGAGTGAGATTTTTTATGAGCCAGAGAAATATAATATTTCCTTCCTTTGTGCAAAGGTGTTTTTACCCAGATCATAAAAGTTTCCCAATCCCCCCATAATTTCAGGGGGAGCCTCCTCTGATTGGCGCACATAAGATATCATATTGTATTTTGAGGGAGAGGAGGAGGATGCATGAGAGAGAGGGAGGGTTGATTGGGTAAGGGGGAGCACATGAGGGAAAGAGGGGTCTGGGAAAAAGGAAGGGACCATGGGGATAAGGGGATCCAAAACAAGGTTTCAAATACTTGAGAGACTAACCAAAAATGAAATGTCCAAGGGATCTTGTGATTCAAAAGAAATAAGAACTGTGTGCTTGCTACCACACAAAAAAATATTTTTTGGGAGAAAGGGGAGAGGGAACATTTGTAGTCTTACCTGACATTGTAGCTAGCAGAGAAGGAGGAGATGTATACTTATCTTCATCTGGGGCCACTAGCTCTTGATATTGAGTGGTTTCAATATTTGAAGTCCGAGCTTGAGGGGTCAGGCTTGGAGGGAGAGGAAGTGGGTCCACCGATTTTGTTGGAATTGACTTCTTGACCCATTTTCTCCCTTTTTTTGGCATGACACACTCCTTTGCCAAGTGTCCATATACGCGATAATGTCAGCATCAGAAGGGGATCCCTTCATGGTTCATCTCTTGAGAACAAGTGTAGACTTGATGATGAATGGAGATGCTCTCATCTAAGACGCTCGAATCCTGAGTCTAACCATAATTCTGGCCATTGCCATATATCCCGTTTGCTTGAAAGAGAGGTCCGATTCATAATAGAAACCAAGGGCTGAGCCAATTTCCCCCAAAACCTCCTCAATAAAAAAAATCAATGGTAGTCCTAGGAGTCGAACCCATATTGGAATGCTTTCAAGTCTATTAGAGGAGGCGTTGAAGTCAGGTGTCCACCATTTTAGGAAAATATCTTGTAATATCCCTCGGCTGAATCCAAATGTAAATATAATCCAAGTATATTTAAGCTAGTGAGCTATTTAGACATCATTTTGTAATACACCTTTCATGGCATGGTGCACGCATATACCACACAGTAAAGAGATGTAATGTACACATTTCAGAATACCGCACGCAGTAACTAATGTGCGCGCAACCTTAAAGACAGAGGATACAACACACAGTAACTAAGTGCGTGCAATATTAAGGTCAACGAACCTTTGTGTATATAATATGCATTATAGGCTGGTGAGCCAGTAGTATAAGTCAGAATGCTTATGTCTTGGAATTAGGCCAGCGTGCCTAGATGTTAAAGGGCCAATGCGCCTACTTTGTACATGAACTCATGATTAATATAAAATACATCACTACGTGCAGACCGACCACGATAAAGAGATGGGGGACTGAACTTCATCAGTTAGGGAAAGGGAGGGCCAAAAGTCAAGGGAATATTATATTAATATTTCCCAAAACATAAAGTATGGATAATTTTATTCTAAGTTCTAAAGTTGGGGACAAGTGGATAAAAGTAACTTCCGATATGACAAGTGTCAAGCTGGGGACATGCATTGATATCGTGGGGAAACTTAGTTGAGGGGCCTCGGCTCTCACCCGGGGGAGGAACAGAAGGGGGGGAAGGGAAAAACCATCAGGCTGACCATCGTTTGGAAAAAGAGTTCACAGTGATCCCAAAAACACACTCAGTTATCCAGTCAATGACTCCATGACCATTTCACTCATACATTCCGTTATCCTTGAGATAACCATTCCACCTTTTTGAAACCTGTTTCCCCATCCCTTTTGGTTGGTGTACTTGGTTAGCTTGGAGCGGGAATGAAGAAGCGGGTTGTCAGGCCCGTGAGCAGTTCTCTGGGTGAGAGAATTGTTGGGGATTGATTTCCGTTGGTGCTAAATTGCAGCTACAATGCTTCGAGACTTCCAGTCTGGCCTGTTGCTGAAGCCCTGGAAGGGAAGTGGGGCAACCGAGGGACTGTTAAGAAGAGAAGGGGCACACTTCCTTGGGTGGGACAGACATGTGGGTAATGAGATGATGTAGGCTGTTAGTTGAGTGAGCACCTGAGACAGAGTCTTTCCTGTTGTCCATGAGCCTTAGCCTGGATAGGAATCTCTTTACCCTAGGTGGAGTTCAGTCCCAGCTCGGGGGTGATTCACTGTTGAGAGTGATTAACAGTGT
>SNQJ01S0050361.1:35479-46719 GCA_010110895.2 Picea sitchensis | reverse complement strand
TTCAGATTAACTCTTCACTAGACCATGATCCTGAAAATACTTTTCAATCCTTGAATACCATTCTCTAGTGCTTGTTTGAGACCATACAAGACCTTATTCAACATGTAAACATGATCTTCTTTACCTGGAATTCCAAAACCTTCAAGATGCTCTACATAAATTTCTTCATCCACATAACCATTTAAGAAAGCTAATTTAACATCTATCTAACAAATTGTCCACTTATATTGTGCAACCAATGCAAGTGTCATCTTTATTGTGTTTAACTTTTCCACTGGAGAAAAGGTTTTTGTATAATCAATTCCTTCCTTTTTTGCATAACCTTTGGAAACTAAATGATATTTATGCTTATCAATTGTACCATTTGATTTTTACTTTTCTTTATACACCCATTTAGTATCAATTACATCCTTTCCTTTGAATAAGTTGACCAAGTCCCATGTATCATTTTTCACCAAGGCATTAAACTTAGCTTTCATAGATTCATTCCATTCATTCCTTTTTTATGTTTCTGCATAAATATATGATTCATCTATCTTCATTACCTTAGTCATAAGAGAAAATTTCACAATGCAACGTTGTGATCTAATAACTCTTTTCTCAATGTTTCTATCCAAAATTTTACTTTTGGAATAACCTATTATTAGTCACTTGGGATTCTTCTTGACTTCATCTGTTTTAGAACTAGATCCATCATCAATTACCACTTCATTCTTGCTTAATTCTATCCAAACATGTTCTAGCTGATAAATTCCCTACTCATCAAACACAACATCTCTACTTATTATAATTTTCTTTGCTTGAGGATCAAAAAACCTATAACTTCTCACTTCTATACTATGCCCAACGAAAATACACTTAATGATTTTATCATACAACTTCCTTCTCTTTTATTTAGGGAAATGTGGATATGCAATGCATCCAAATATTATCATGTGTGCAACAGTATTTTTGTACCCCAACCATGCTTCTTCTAGAGTCAAGTTCAAAACATCCCTTGTAGGGAACCTATTGAGAGTTTAGACAGTTGTATGAACTGCTTTGACCCAAAGTTCATTTCCCGGGAACTTTTTTTTTAGCATGCTTCGATCCATCTCAACTATGGTCCTATTTTTTCTTCCTGCTAAACCATTTTGTTTAAGATAGTATGAATTGGTAAACTCTTGTTTTATTCCATTCCTCCTACAATAATTCATAAATTCATTTGATTTATATTCTCCCCCATTATCTTATCTTAGGGTGAGAATTTTCAAACCACTTTTATTTTCAACCATTTCCTTGAACTCAACAAAATGTGAAAACACTTTTGAATTCTCATGATATAACATCCCCCAGCCCAGCTAAGGAACATTATGGTGTGGAATATTCATAAAAAAAATAATAATAAATAAATAAATAAATAAAAATAAAAATAAAAAAATTATGCTAACTAATTTCCTGTAGCGTAATAGCTACAAATTTATAATTAGATTTATGATCAAGGTGGATATTGATGGCCACCCACCTATTCCAACTAGCACAAAACAATCTTCTGGCAACTTACTATTTTTAGCAGGTTTTCAGTTCCTAAACTTTTGGGGCCATTTTGAGGGCCTAAATGAAGTTTTTTTTTTATCAAGAACCTTAATTATAGACAAAGGCTTTTATCGATCCCACAAAATGAATCTCCTCAACGATACCTTTCCAATGAGCTATCGTGTGCCCCAAACGGAGATCGTATGCCAAAGTTACGCCCCCAAGAAGTTGATACACCAAACTACCCAAGATGAGGTTATTGAAAACAATATGGATCAATTTAACTGTTGTATGTTACCATTTAGTAAATTCATATACAACAATATAAAACAGACATGAAATGCAACTAACATCTCATCTCAACAACATATAAATCATTTTCAATTACAGAGTCAATGCACAACAAATGAACTCATAATACAAAACAGAATCAAGATAAACACTTATCTTGTATAATCATGTGTGCAACTAGTTGCTTAGGAAGGATGTTCCGCCCAACCATAGACTTATTGTTCCAAATCTCAACAGCAAGTCACCCTCGATTTGGGGTTAGCAATTCATCCTCTATTTGGCGTTAGAAATCCACAAAAGAGGGTGGTCTCTCATTGTCCACTCACAACTCAGAAATCCCACAACCCATTGATATTTTCCTACAATTATCCTGATTTTCCATCGGCTCTCTTCCTCTCAACCTTCCCAACCCGAGGAATGTAATCCTTCACTGATATCAGTCCCTTGAGTATATCATTCATTTATCGGGGTCTCTCTATCATAGGTAACCTGGAATTTCTCAGTTGGGAACTCACTGCTAGGAAAAATACCAACAAAAACAACAACAAACACTTGTTGTTACAATCTAACTCACACAGGATTTCACTCTTCAGGCATGAAAACATGGCTCTTTAGTATTCAACTCCAATACAATCCAAAAATTATCTTGCATGCTCTAGAATTCACCCTCCATTGATGTTCCATCTCCAAACTCTCTTTTTTTTCTCTCTACTTATTATTCATGCACAAAAACTCCATGTGTAAAATTGTTGTAGAAAACCATACAAATTTCCTCTATTATGCGTACTTTCTTAACTCACACACTTCCCTAAGAGGATTGTACTCAACCCCCATGCTCCCAATAACTATGGGATGTGACTTCTCCCACCTACCCTCTTACATGCATTCAATTATTGGCTTTGGGAACACTCAATTAGAAACTAAAGTTTAATACATAGCCATGATAAAATTCAGGAAAGTGCGTAGACACAGGTAGTTCCCCCTTGGACCCCTCCTAGACATTCTCTTAGACCCTCCCCTCTCTTCTATATTAATTCATCCCTCATATCTATCCATGTCCCCTTAGTATTTGGCATCACATTTTATTATTAAAACATAGAAATACAATTTGCATATTACATCGCTTAGACGTGGCCACATATTATATCTACATTACACATTAATTAAATTGGGGATTATAGTGGGGACATTGCATTCCCCCTCCCCTACAATTTTTCACCATCCTCGGTGCACACTATGACGATATACATGTATATATACAAATTTACATCACAATACTTAGAAAATAAAATTATGTGATTTCATAACTCCAACAGTAATTCCAACCAAAATCTCATGTTCCTCTCAACCCGCAGACCCAAGGAATGCACCATTCATTTATCAAAGATAACCCAAGTAATGTACCATTTGTTTATCAGGGCTAACTCAAGGAATGCACCATTATTTTATCAGGTCCCCCAGTGTAGTTGGCTAGGACTCTGAGATGTGGTTCCAGAACTCGAGCTACTCAAAATGGAGTCTTGCATTCTATTTTCTTCAAAATTATCAAAAATTTGCAGGTAATCTTCCCGAATTTTTTCTTCATGCTCCCATGTAGCATCTTCAAGACCATAGTAGGTCCATTGAACATTTACCATCCCTATGGATTTGTTCCTGAGCACTTTGAATTTCCAGTCCCATATGCATACTAGATTCACCCGGAAATCCCCTATGTGCTCCACCTGGATCACATTCCAATGAATTATGTGGTTAGGGTCAGGCACATATTTCTTTAATAATGAAAAATTAAATACATTATGCACTCTCATGGATGCAAGAAATTATGTCATGTATGCAATTGGCCCTATCTTTTCTAATATTTCAAAAGGTCCACAATATCTTGTTTCCAACTTTGGGACACTTCCTAATATTAGCAAACTTATTTTTTCCTTCACTTTTAATAACACATGTTCTCCCACTTTGAAATCTCTAAACACTCTATTCTAGTATGCATATGTTTTATGCTTGTCCTTGGAAACCTTTAAATTATGCTTGATTCTTGCCATCTACTCTTCCATTTCCTTTAACAAATCTATCCCAACCATTGCTCTATCTTCTAGATTATCCCAACTTACTGGAGTGTTACACTTTCTTCCATACAATGCTTCAAACAGACTCATTTTTAATGAGGCCTAGTACCCATTATTGTATGAAAATTACACTAAGTGGATATAGTCTTCCCAATTTGATGGTTGATCCATCACATACATTCTTAGCATGTCCTCGAGTATTATGTTATTCCTCTGTGTTTTCCCATATGACTCTGGGTGATACATTGTACTGAGATTTAAATTTTTCCCAAAGCCTTTGAACAAACCTTTCCAAAAATTGTATGTAAACTTTGGATCTTTGTCTAAAACTATTGCCTTAGGCACTCCATGTAGTCTGGAAATTTATTTCATGTAGATTTCTACAATATTTTTTTCCTTGTGTGTAGTCTTCGATGGGATAAAATGTGCAATTTATCCACCACCACCATGATGGAATCATGTTGCTTCACTATTCTGGGTAGCTTTGTAATAAAATCTACTATGACAACTTCCCACTTCCATTTTTCAATGGGAAATGGTTGCAATAACCCAGTTGGATTCCTATGCTCATTATTTACTTTCTGGCACTCTATACATCTGGCTATGTAATTAGCCATTTTCTTCTTCATTCATGGCCAAAAGTATTGGCTTCTTACTACTGCAATTGTCTTATGATATCCTGGGTGCCCAACATATGGCACATTATGAATTTCCTTTAACACTACATTTTTCATCTCATTGGAATTCGGCACATATATTTTTCCTTTGTACATGAGAATTCCATCTTCTTTCAACTTATAATAATTAAATTTATGTTGAAAATTACCCGGATGTAATGTTTCTTTTATTTTCAAATATTGTTGATCTGAATTTTTTGTTGCAATAATTTTATCGTTCATATCAATCATGTACATGCTAATGGCTGCAACATGCACTTCATGAGATCTTTTGCCGAGTGCATCAGCCACTTGATTATCCTTTCCCTTTATATGCTCAATTTCAAAGTCATATTCACTAAGAATTTAAAGCCAACTAGTTTGTCTAGCATTTAGTGTTGGTTGTCCAAAAAAATGCTTCAGACCACAATGGTATGTCCTTGGCTCAAATTTGTTCCCCTTGTGGTAATGCCTCCACATGTTTAATGCATGTACAATTTTTGTTAATTATAGATCATGAATAGCATAATTTCTCTCATGCACTTTTAGTTTTATGGAATCATAGCAAACTACATGATCCTTTTGAGTGAGAGATCCATTGATCCCTTCCTTACATACATCAGTGCACACAAAAAAAAAAATCATATGGATATGTAATCTTCAATATTGGCGCACTTGTTAAGATGTCTTTCAGCTTCTGAAATCTCTCTTCACACTTGGAAGTCCATTCAAATTTCACTCCCTTCTTTTGCAAAGAAGTGATTGGACTTGCAATCTTTGAGAATTATTTTATGAATCTCCAGTAATAACCAGAAAGACCCATGAATGATCTTACCTCTGTCACATTCTTTGGCACAAACCGTCCTTTAATGGCCTCTATCTTCTCAAGATCCACTGTTATTCCTTCTATTGAAATTATATTTTCTGAGTAGTGAATCTCCTTTTGATAAAAGATGCACTTACTTAGCTTAGCATACAATTTAAGCTCTCTTAAAACTTGCAACACCATTCTTAAATGCTTATTGTGCTCCTCTTCTAACTTAGAGTAGATGAGTATATCATATATGAAGATAATTACAAACTTGTCCAGGTACTCCCTGAACACTCCATTCATCAAGCATATAAAAACAGCCAGGGCATTTGATAGTTCAAAAGGCACTACTATGAATTCATAATGCCCATATCTTGTCCTAAATGTTGTCTTATTAATGTCTTCTTCCTTTATCCTTACTTGATGATAACCTAATCTCAAATCAATCTTCGAAAATATTCTTGTACCTTTGAGTTGAACAAACAAATCATCAATTATTGGCAAAGGATATTTTTTCTTGATGGTGACCTTATTTAGTTGTCTGCAATCAACACACAACCTTAAGTTTCCATCGTTCTTCTTCACAAAAATAACTAGGGCTCCCCAAGGTGACACACTAGGAGTATACCCCTTATTTAACAATTCTTCAAGTTGCATCTGCAACTCTTTCAACTCTAGCGTACCCATTCAATGTGGTGTGTTGGACACTGCGGAAAATCTTGGTGGCAAATCAATAGAAAAAATAATATCTCTCTTTGGTGGAAATTTTGGGATCTCCCTAAAAACATCTTCAAAATCCCTCAAGACCAGATGGTCTCCAATGCTTACCACTTTATCTTTGGTTGCCTCTTCCATATGGGCTGCAAAAATCTAACATCCTTTTTTGAAACTCTTTTTCAGCTGCATAGCTGAAATTTCTCTAAAAGCTACAGCTCTTGGAATGCCTTGAATTTTTCCTTGCTACCCTTCTTCATCAAAAAAAATTGTTTTCTTGTTGTAACAGTCTAAGACAACATGGTGATTTCCAACCAATCCATACCAATTAAACAATCATATGAACCCAAGGTTATGATGTTTACATCTACCTTTGTGTTGAGTCCATTCATGCCTATTGGACAATATTTAACCAACTCATTGATTTTCCTCTTAGCCCAATGGCTAACTGAACTAACCAATATTTCTTATGTTTACTCCTTTGCAAGTGAAATATTTAAACAGTGTTAGAGTTTATGAAACTATGGATAGCTCCAGAATCAATTAAAATTGCTATGGGTTGGTTATCAATCTTACCTTCCACTTGAATCATGGGGGATTGATACTCTACTTGCTTGTTGTCCAAGGATACATAAATCCTTGGCATGTTTCCTCCCATGTATTCAATTGTTTCGGCCTCCTGAATGTTGTGGAAAATCCTCATTCTTTCTCCTTTGTGAGGGAAGTCCCTATATAATTTATTTCCCTCACATCCCAAACATTGTACAGAATGTTGCCTTGGCCTTTTCCCAAATGAATCTATAGTTTTATGCTCATTTTGGGTTGACTGGCCTTGTTTATTTTCTTTGTATTTGTTATTGAAAAAGGGTGGCTTAAAACCTTTATGTCTTTGGTCCTTTTTCCCTTTCATCTTTTCATTCCAATCCTTTTGGAAAACTGACCTTCCTCTACTTTGCTCTCCTTATGGTTTCCTCCAAAGTCTTGGGGTTATCATATTGAATTTTTTCACTGTAGAAGGAGGGTAAACCACTTAAAACATTTGCATTTTTAATTTTTCATCCTTAATGAAGTCAACATACTTCAAAAATTCAAGAACCACTTCTCATATTCATCCATTGTCATGCTTCCCAACTTGAGTTCAAAGAACTCTTTCAACTTTCTTTCATAAAAATGCTCGAACAAATATTTGTCTTGGAAATATCCTTTGAATTGCCTCCATGAGATCCTCTTCTCATCAAGGTTCTTGGCTTGATTAAGTTGATCCCACCACATGGTTGTCTTTCCTTGCAAGTGGTAGGTTGTAATTATATCTTCTACCCTTGAGGGGTAATCATGCAGCAAGAAATATGTATTCATTTATAGTAGTCAGGCCTCAGCCTCTTCTCCCTTCCTATGTTCACCATTGAAAGTTGATGGCTTGATTTTCATGAGTTCACCTTGCAATATGTTTTCCTCAAGCCTTCTCCTTTACCTCCTAATAGGAGATAGACTTAGGATGCTCCCTGGCCCTGAAATTGTATGAGTTCTTCTAGTGGATTTCCTTAGAGAATTATGGTGCCTAATCATGCTTTTTGATTTCCTATCATTCTCGTGATCGTCCCCTTTGATATGGGATCTGGATTCTGACACTTGTCTAGCACTAGATTCTTGCTTGGTGTTAGAGTCTTTGTTAACTTTCTTATGCAATATATTTATACTCTGAAGTATCTCCTCCTGAGCCTTCATAATCCTTTCATTATCATCCTTATAGATCTACACTTCCTTATGCATACTTCTCATAGTTACAGGCTCATGTCTACCTCTTCTTCCATTTGACTTTGTCTTAGAATTACCCATGTTGACATGCAGACCTATAATATCTTCCTTGTGTCTATAAGATACTTGAGCATCATCCATAACTCTGGTCCTCATATAAGAACCAAATTTGATTTCATGTACCTCTAATTATAAAAGAAATGTGCATGTCATAATTATTGTTAGAACATGAATAGCATAAAATATTTCATCAATTAGAATACAGGGCATTCTTCTAATCAATTTATGAAGGAAACAATGCACCAAATCAAAATCTAATTCTTTATATGCATTCCTCTTTAAAAAAACTTTCCAACAGTTATATCCATGCCTCATTCCGAGTTTTGAGTGAAAAGTTACAAAACATTTCCCAAACTGCCGACCTGACTGTCGGTCGTTAGCCCAATCCCTTGATAATTGATTTTCAACACAATTCTAAACTGAGTGACCCAACCATAGTTAGCCATCGGTGATTTTCATTGGTGAATGAAAGTCCTCAATAATCTGGGCGATGCAAGAGCATCAGTCGTCGACCATTTATCTTGGAAACCATTTGTAACACATCCCTAAACCGGTCAACCCAATCGTCAGTCCATTAGTCATCAGTGATCCCGGTTGATTGTCGAAAACACTTCCTCAATTCTACCAACCCGACCGTCGGCCACTAGTCATCCCTGTTAGCTGACATGGAAACTACTAATGTGGAATGACACATGGATGTTGACATGGTATGACATGTCATCATGAGGTGTCAAATTGAATGATGTGACATAACACATCGATGTCGACATGACATGACACATGGATGTCGACATGGCATGACATGTCAGCACCCTCTTTCCTTCATAGTCCATCAACCATTTCTCTTGGATAACATGAACACCTCGATGAATCACCCAATGCTTGACCATCATCCCATCGACCCATTGGCAATTTCCCTTGCTCTATTGAAACACTTCATCAAGTCAGCCAACACCCGACCATCGGCCCATTGACCATCAATGATTTCCTTTGGCGACCAAACACTTCGCCAATATGGCCAATCTGACCATCATTTGGTAGTCGTCAATGATTCATGTTGGAAACCAAACACTTCGCCAATCCAACTGATCTAACCATTGGTCATCAGTCGTCGACGATTCCCTTTGGCCAACTCCAACACTTAGAAAAAAAATTGACGAATATTCGATTAATCTGGGTCGTCGGTCTATTATTCAAACCTATTTTGACCATCGATATGCTCCACTTCGCAAACCTCTGATTGATTGACCCCAACCTCCCAATGACTGAAAATGAATTCAAACCATTGATTTGATCCCTTTTCAAAACAACCGAAAATGAATCTAGGCCATCGGTCTAATTCAACTTCAAAACAGTCGAAAATGAATCATGGATGTTGATCTACTCAACCTTTCAAATGGTCAAAACCTTATGAATTTTTAAATTTATTAAAGTGAATCTGGGTCATTGATCTCGAGATCAGACAGGATCTCGACCGTCAATTCATTAAACTCTGTAAAACACTAAAGAAACTTTTAAAACGTGAAATTCAACCATTCCAAATCGAATGTATATCTACAGCTTTGCAGATTGACTCCATTGAACCTCTTAAATAGTTTTGATTCCTTTAAACTTGAATCCTTCTCATGTATTTGGGGATTTCTCTCTAATATTTCACAATTTTCCCCCAAATTCGCACAGAACAAAATCTGTAATAGAGAATTTCACCAATTCGCTCTGGATCTTGGCCCATACAAGCTCGGTGTTTGAACCAGAGGCTCTAATACCATAATGTAATGTCCCCCAACCCAATTGAGGAACATTATGATGTGGAATACTCATAAAAACTAAAATTTTATAGATAACTAATTTCTTGTAGTGTAAAAACTATGAATTACAACCAGATTTAACTGTTGTCTATTACCATTTATTAAATGCATATACAACAATCTAAAATAGACATGAAATGCAACTAACAATTCATTTCAACAACATATAAATCATTCTTAGTTACAAAGTTAATGCACAACAAATAAAATCATAATACAAAACAGAAGCAATATAAACACTTATCTTTTATAATCATTTGTGCAACCAGCTGCTTGGGATGGACGTTCCACCCAACCATAGACTTGTTGTTATGAATATCAATATAAATTCACCCCCAATTTGGGGTTATCAATCCAAAAAAGAGGATGGTCTCTCATTTTCCACTCACAGCTCAGAGATCCCACAACCCACTGATATTCTCCTACAGCTATCTCGATTTTCCACCAGCTCTCTTCCTCTTGACCTTCCCAACCCAAGGAATGTACCCCTTCACTGATACCATTCCCTCAGGCATCCCATTCATTTATCGGGGTCTCTTTGGCACAGGTAACCCAAAATCTCTCAGTTGGGAACTCAAGAGAACTCACTTCTAGGAAAACTACCAGCAAAAACAACAAAAAATACTTGTTGTTACAGTGCAACTCACACAAGAGTTCACTTTTCAGGCTTGAAAAACTAGATCTTCTATCTACAGCTCCAATACACTCCAAAAATGCTTCATCATGCTCTAGAATTTTCCCTCCATGGATGCTCCAACTCCAAGTTCTCTTTTCTTGCCTCTACTTGTTGTGCATGCACAAAAACTCCATATGTAAAACTATTGTAGCATCCCATACAAATTTTCTCTCTTTGGCTTACTTACTTGGCTCACACACTACCCCAAGCATATTGTACTCAACCCCCATGCTCCCAATAACTATGGGATGTGACTTCTCACACCTACCCTTTGACATGCATTCAATTATTGGCTTTGGGAACACTCAATCAGAAACTAGAGTTTAATACATAGCCATGATAAAGTTTAGGAATGTGGGTGAATTAATAAACATGGGTAATTCCCCCTTGGACCCCTCTTAAACATTCTCTTATACCCTCCCCTCTCTTGTGGATTGATTCAACCCCTATCTTTTTCCATGTTGCCTTAGTAGTTGGAATCACGTTTTATTATTAAAACATAGAAATACAATTTTCATATTACATCGCTTGGCTATGTCCACATATTATATCTACATTAAACATCAATTAAACTGGGGACATTACACATGCAGAAAGTACACCCATGTTTTCATAGAATAATTGTTGGCCCTTGACCAAGTTTTGAAGAGTACTTGGTCATACTTGACCACTTTTGGGACTGCGACAGCTTGCCAAGGAAGGAGCACAATGCGAAGCAGAAAATAAAGAAGCAAGACCTATTTTGGGGTCTATTTTAGGGTTTTTGGGTTGATGTAAAGGGAAAGGGATGTCATCCCATGGGTTTACCCACATTTAGGCCCATTTTGTAATCTATAAATAGGCAATATAGATAGTAAGATAGAGAGAGATAGTAATATAGTACAT
>SNQJ01S0050361.1:3685-17884 GCA_010110895.2 Picea sitchensis | reverse complement strand
CTTGACTCCTTCATAGGAGGGCCAAGGAAAATGAGAGTAGAGTAAAATTTTGGGAGTGTTAAATTTATGGGGTTGTTACAATCTATATGTACAAGATATTTACTTTTTACTCCTACCTAAATTATAGAAAGAATTCCATAAATTATGGTGGGCAATATTTTCTAGTAAAAATGTCTGATTACCTAAATATGAGGAATGCACTGCATATTTACTTCTACCTATATTTATGTAAAGAATCACATGAATTATGGAGGAACAATTTAACAAAAGTCAAATACTATGTGGATGGATTATAACTAGTTTAATCTTTGGGTAGTTATGGGAGGTATTCTCTAACTATTTATAAGAAAGAAAATTTAATTTAATTTTCAAAGAGATGTGTCTTTTTGGATCAATCTAATATTACTATAAAAAGACACAACAATAGACACACATATTTTTTCTCTCTCACACATGGGAAGTGATCTAAGGAAGAGACTGAATTTTCTAAGAAGTTGAAATTTTCCGAGTTACTTAGTGATGTTCTAGAGTTTACCAAAGTATTATCGTATATCATTGGAAGTAATTACCACTTGCGGAAAATTGTGCTTGTCTAATTTAACACTAGAAAATCAACATGGTTAGCCATATGACATTGAGTATATGATGGATGTGTGTTGGTAGCCATGTGACATTGAGTATATGATGGATGTGTGTTGGTCATAGTAGAAGACATATCGTTTGGAGGGTCATTGTATATATATGTGCACAAGAAAAATTGATCTCCTTTAGGATATGCTTTTTGTTATTCTTATTTCTTATTCCGGGCATGTCACAGATAATAGCTCTGAGAAGTAGCCAAAATGACGGTCACAGGAGGCATACATGGAGGGAAAGACCTTCCAACATGATATCAAGGATATACATTTCCAAACATGGTGCTCAGAGATAGGAAGTCTCTAGGAGCAATGTACTTCCTAGGATGGGACCATGCCAAATAGTAGAGATAGTTCTAGTGATCATGGATACAGCCAGTCAAGACCAACTATAGCACAACTATTTTGATAGATCCAAGTAGAGGAGGTTGTACTACATCCATAGGGAGCATAGATTGAGTTACCTCCAGAGAATGAGGAAGAGCTACCTTCGGTGTTAAAGGGAGAAGAGACAGAGGAGGAGTCACCTCCAACTCTAGAGGGAGTGTTGATGTTAGAGGAAACATCATGAGACATTCTCCCCAGAGGGTCCTATGTGGAATAGTAGGGGGAATGTAGAATTCATCCTAGCATGCCTCAAATGGTGAGATGAAGGAACCAAGAAATTGGTTTCACAAGGAAACCTCGATATGTCTTGTGAGACATTGGTTCCATGAGGGAACATCAATATGTCTTAGACATTGGTTTCATGAGGAAACCTATATATGTCAAATATGGTCCAAGATGACATTACTTTTTAGAGGGAGATAGTTGAGCCTATTGATAAAATTGGTCTCATTGATCATGTAGATCCAGTTAATGTTCCCAGAGATATTGCAATAGGTCAAAAGAGATATGCATGGGCTTGTCGGACTCTGTAGGAGGCATAAATACATGAAACTACTTGTGGCACCTTCCTAGTGAGAAAGAGACCTTAGAGAAATTTGTGTTATGTCGCAGCTATGATCCACATCATTCATTTTGAGCCTTCTTGTTATGAGGAGGCAACTAGTCATCTAGTATGGAGAGATGTCATGATGGAGGAGTATCACTCCATCATGAAGAATGATGTGTGGGATATTGTTCTGATACCTGAGGGGAAGTTTGTAGTGACTTCCAAATAGATCTATAAGATCAAACACATAGTTGACGGGAGCATTGAGGGGCACAAAATGAGATTTTTTGCTAGAGGATTCTCTCAAGTGGAGGGAATAGATTATGAGGAGACATTTGCTCATGTTGCTCGATACACTTTTATATGGATGATTATTTCCCTTGCAGCATCCATGGGTTGGAGAGTACATCATATGGATGTGAAGAAATCCTTTCTCAATGGAGATATTGAAGAAGAAGTATACATTGAGCAGACAAATGGTTTCGTGACACATGAGAAGGAGTCTCATGTGTGCAAGTTGGAAGAAGGCCCTATATGGACTCAAGAAGTCACCTTGATCTTGGTATGTGAGGATTAATGGACACTTGATGAGTTTGGGATTTAGCAAAAGTGCTTCCAATCCAGCCTGTACTACAAGATTGTTAATGGTGAGTCCCTAATTTTGGTCCTCTACGTTGATGATTTATTCCTCATTGGTACAGAGAGCCTTATTATTGAATGAAAGTATGTGTTGGCCTCTGAGCTTGAGATGAAGGACCTTGGTATGATTCAATACTTCTTGGGACTAGAGGTGTGGTAGAGAACTGATGAGATATTCTTGAGTTAGGGGAAGTACATGTTGAAATATTGTAACTGCAAAGAGTATTATATTTATTATTGATTCATTATTCATTAGATCAATCCCCTTTTGTGGATTGGCATTGTAATTGACCAAATCCCCTTGTGTGGATTGGTCAAACCCTAATTGTATTATGAAAATTAAGAAGTCATCCCCCAGGCATAATTAAAGTGGTTTTAACCACTAAGAAGACAAGTTGGCTCTGCCTAGTGAAGAGACACATTTCCAGCACCTGCTAGCCAGTATAAATAAAGGAAGCCAACACCTCATTATTTCACTCACTCATTCACTCATCAAGTACGCAAGTTTGGTAGATGCATTTGGGAGAACAAGGAAGAGAGAGGCACATTTCTCAGTGTTGGATATTCTCTAGTGTTTTGGTTTATTTTCTTGGCGTTGTATTGGCTATCTATATTAAGGAAGTTTTTGTTGGGTTTCTCCCCCATGAGGGTTTCCCAAGATAAATGTTGTGTATCTTGTGATTGTGTTTCTCTCAGTGATACTACCTATGATATTGTTATCTAGTAAATTGAAAAAAAAACTAATAATAGATCAAAAATTAACATGGTATCAGAGCTAAGTTGAAGAAGGCATCTTTCACTGGATAAAGAAAAACGTCAATGTTGTCATACAAGAAAATTAGGTCTTTTGTTGAAGAGGAATATCAGCCTAAAAACCATCTAGAAAAGTGCACCCTAGCCTAGGGAACTCTTTGGAAACTTGAGCACGCCTTTTCAGTGGTCAAATACACGAAAAGTCAAACCCTAGTTTTGACTGGCACCAAAAAAACAAAAAACTATAAGTACCAAAAAACCAGAAGTACCAAAAAACCAGGAAACCAGAACCAGTACTAGAAGTACCAGTCTAGATTTTTGCAAGCTCAGTTTCAAGGGGTGAAATTTGGATTTTCATATATCTGAGTGCACCAACTTACTCACCTCAACTCAGCGCCTCTAGTCCCTAGATCAGAATTTCAAAATTTGAAGTTTGAAAAATTAGGGTTTCCTCATAAAACCCTAAGTTGCAGTTGCAGTTGCAGTTTCATAATCAGTTGTAGTATCAATTGCAGTTGCAGTATTAGTTGAAGTATCAGCTGTGGTACCAGTTGCAGTCACCCTTGAAGTTTTTAAAAGTTGGTAATTATTATCGTTGCTACTAGATGGTGCCACTACCTACAAATACTATCAGAGGTATGTATTCACATATTTTTAAATTGTTAAGCTTTAAATGGTATTTGCAGAAGAAGGGATCTATTACCATAGATCTAGAAATATCTCAAGATCCAACACATTGAGAGAATAATAATGCAACCCGGGTTTGATTATTGGGAGTAATATCTATTTGTTATGACATTTGTTTGATCTAGGTTGCATGTTGAAGTTATAACCATCCTTAACCTTTTAGTCAAGCTATAAAGTCAAAATATTATATTGATTAAAGATGAGATCATAGAGTTTATCCTCTAACCCATCTTTTTTCTAAGATAACATATTGTCTTAATCTGAGAAGACAGGTGAAGAAATCACTCGTCATCTTAAGTGAAACTTGAGACTTGGAAGAAAGCAACACACTCATTCTTGAGGACAAGGCTCCGAGGTTCCAGGTTTGATTAACTATGTTGATAAGATTCAAAGTTTCACATGACAAGTTGATATACCTTGCAAGTAAAACACTATAGTTGAGGTAGTGGTCTTTGAAAAGTATTATGCTTGGTAGCATGTGAGCATATTGAGATAATGCTTAATGTAATCATTTACAGAATGCAACATCTCCTCTAGGAGAAACTTCTTGTGTTGGTTCGAGGTTACCATGGATGGTGTTTGATCACAAGACTAGAATAGTGTTGATCTCATTGTATTGTATTTCTTACTTTTATCTTTTCACAAGTGATAGCTCTAAAGAGCCTCTTTGTGGCCGATTATTATTCATGTTATTGTTTTGTTACTATTATCAAAAGAGTAGTATTCTTGTTTGTTGTTTTTGTTGACCTTGTTTAGGAGTCCACAGGTAATAACCACGAGGAAGATATAGTGAAGGTTACTTGAAGGAAACAAATTAGATGAGACATGAAGCAAACTATGTACATGACCATATACATTCATGTACCCGAAAGAATATGAAGAAGAAATATCTTGAATCCGAGAAGTATCTCATATGGAGATTGATGTAAGGAGAAGAAGGCTCCAAAGATGACGAACATTAAACAAGAACTCACGGTAGACTTGTTCAAAATATAATGAAGCCACCACAGCAGGCAGAATTCACTTGACATTTATTTCCTTTCATATTTATAATTGGTGTTGAATACCAATTATACCCCATAAGATATGATGGTGTAGACTCGAGAATAAATAAAGTAATCATGATCTCGAGAAAAGGATTGGATGAAAGACAACTTCGAGAAATGGGAGGAGCGGATGCCATGAAGACTAGATAAGTAGCTTGAAACTTCTAGGAGATATGAAATCTCGTAGGAAGATTCCCTTGTTTCAGAGACAGAGAAATGGCTTGATTAGAAAAAGAGACTAGGATGTGGATTCTTCCATGAGACTAGAATAGAAATTAGGTATTGACTGTGTATTTAAAAGCAGATCAAGCATGTTCTTGATGTACAAAGCGATGTTGTCCAAAGGATTCCTAGAAAGAGGGAGAAGACTGTGACAAGACACTTACTCCGATAATTGGAGAAATAGTTCTAGTATTTAATGAAGACAACTAGAACAACCATGATTCATATATAGTACAAGATACAGGGGGATTAATCCCCATATTTAAAAAATTGAGTGGAAAGGCGGTGTATTACATTTAGTTGGGTCATGGATACATGAATACGATAAAATAAAGAGTTACCTCCATGAAAGAAAAAAAAACTGCTTTAGTATCAATTATTGATCCACTCTCATTTTTAGATGAAGTTATTGCCATGATAGAATAAGAAGATTTACTCACTGATTTCAATAGCCACAGTGAGGATGAAATAGTCATTCTCAACCTCAGGCCCACAGAGTCTGCAGTCTAGTTCGAAGAACAGTTCTTGAGGAAAAGAGGAAGAAATACTCTATAGGAAGTGAGATGAATAGTCTTTTGGAAACACATAGATATAGCACATGATTATGCAAATTGAATTTTAGTTGAGAAAGTGTACCAAGTTAGTACAATGTGATATGAAAATTTTGGTTTGAAGTTAAAGATAGAAAAGACTTAGGTGCGGAGGTTGAAAGAAAGGATCTATACAGGTTGAAACAGCTCCCGAGCTTATTATGCTTGAAATTAGCGGTTTTGAAGAGCTTGGGCTTTACCAAAAGAAAAAGTTGATTCTAACAGCACCTCACGGTCATGGATGGTGTATATCCGGTAATATTGCACTACTATATGTAGATGATGCATTCTTGACAAGATGAAAATGTCATCTCGGATTGTAGAAGAAGATTGCTACATAAGTTTGATGAAAGACCCAATGCTTTATCTCTTAGGTCTTGAAGTTTTGGAAAACCATAGAAGATATTCATTAACCAAGGGAAGTATGCGGTTGAAATAATGAAGGTTTAAACATGTTGGAATGTAAATCCATGTACACCCATGGAAACAAAGTTCAAACTCCTAGAATACACTTACGTCGAGTGGTTGATGCTACTCTGTCTGAACATATTATTGGTCCCGATTGATGTATCTGACAAATACCGGACCGGATATATATGTTTTGTTATGAACACCTTTTGAGTGATGTCATTGGGAACCCAGGCGTGTTCGCCATGATGATGCAAACTCTGGTAGAACCCAGACGTGTTCACCTTGATGATGCAAAACATGTTATGGGATACCTTAAGGGTACATTGGATTTTGGTCTATGTTATACTAGATATCATGACTTCAAATTGTATGGATATACTGATTCATATTGAGCTGGAATTGTTTCTGATAGAAAGAGCACTTCGGGACATTTTTTCAGTATGGGGTCAATCGTGACTTCATGGCAGAGTAGGAAGCAACCCAGTATTGCTCCCAGCATAGTAGAAGTGGAATATATTGCAGCATGTTCTGCCAGTTGTGAAGCCATATGGCTTTGGATGTTGCAGACGGATCTATTTGATCTGGAGATGGAAGCCATCGTGATCCTATGTGATAACCATATTTGTATAAAAATGATGTGTTCCATGATGAGTCAAAGCACATAGAGATCTGGTATCACTTCATTCATGATATGATGCAGAGAGGAGCTANATAAAGCTTCAATATGTTGGCACAGATGAATAGGTTGTAGATGTGTTGACCAAGCCTCTCTCTCGTGTAAAGTTTGAGCACTTTCGAGACAAGCTTGGTATAGTCTGAAAGGACCTCCCTCAAAAGGGGGAGTAGTGTTGATGATTCTATGGTATCCTGACCAATTGTGGGTAGCTCAGTTAGGATTTTATATCCTAGGGGATTGATCATCCCTGGACAGATCCCGAAGGTCCATAAGGACAGGCTGTCATATTAATTGTGCAATTATATGCTAGCTTTGGTTAGTGGTGGTAGCTCTATTAGGATTTTATATCCTAGGGAATATTTTGATTCCTAGGAAGATACTTTGGATCTATCAGAGTACCACAAGATGTTGGTGTCGGCCTTGTGCTGAAGATATCCAATTTCGTGTTGATGTTGATGTCATCCTCCTGCTGAATATTTCTAGCTTCGTGTCGATGTTGATGCTAGCCTTGTGTTGAAGATTTCCAACTTCGTGTTGATGTTGTTGTGATGCCAGCCTTATGCTAAATATTTCCATCTTCATGTTGATGTTGATGCCAGCCTCATGCTGAAGATTTCCAACTTCATGATGATGTTGTTGTGATGCCAACCTCATGTTGAAGATTTCCAGCTTCATGTTGATGTTGTTGTGATGCCATCCTTGTGCTGAATATTTACATCTTCGTGTTGATGTTGATGCAAGCCTCATGCTGAAGATTTCCAGCTTCGTGTTGATGTTGTTGATATGTCCGCTTCATGTTGAATATTTCCAGCCTAGTGCTGATGTTGATGATGCTTTAGCCTTCGTGTTGTGATATAGTTGTTGTTGATGTTGTATCGGTCTTTTGTTGTTATTGATGATGATGATGTATTAGTGTTATCCTAATCTATGTTGATGCAGATGATGATGATGCAACTTCATCTTCTTACTGAAGATGATGATGATGATGTTATTTCAGCTTTAATGTTGAAGATGATGATGTTACTTTAGCTTCATGCTAAAGATGTTGATGATATTACTTTAGCCTCATGCTAAATAAGATAATGATGGTACTTTAGCCTCACTCTAAAGATGATGATGATGTTACTTTAGCCTCATGATGATGAGGATGATGATGCTACTCCAGCTCCATGCTGTGAATGATGATGATGAGAAAAACTTCCGATGATTTATAGATATGTCAGTCAATGTTCCAGATGTTGTTGATGTTTCTACCCTCTCTCTCTCTCTCCTGATGATGTTGTAGAATACCCTTCTTGTTAAGGGGGGGTGTTTAAATATTGTAACTACAAAGAGTTTTCTATTTATTATTGAGTCATTATTCATTAGATCAATCCCCTTTTATGGATTGATCATCTCGGGCATTGTAATTGACCAAATCCCCTTGTGTGGATTGGTCAAACCCTAATTGTATAATGGAAATTAGGAAGTCGGCCCCCAGGCCTAATTAAAGTGGTTTTAACCACTAAGAAGACAATTCGGCACTGCCTAGTGAAGAGACACCTTTCCAACACATGCCAGCCAGTACAAATAAAGGAATCCAACACCTCATTATCTCACTCACTCATTCACTCCTCAAGTGCGCAATTTTGGTAGCTGCAGTTGGGAGAAGAAGAAAGAGAGAGGCGCATTGCTCAGTGTTGGATATTCTCTAGTGTTTTGGTTTATTGTCTTGGCATTGTATTGGCATTCTATATTAAGGAAGTTTTTGCTAGGTTTTATCCCCCATGAGGGTTTCCCAAGATAAATGTTGTGTATCTTGTGATTGTGTTTCTCTTAGTGATCCTACCTATGCTATTGTTATCTAGTAAATTGAAAAGAAACCTAATAATAGCTCAAAACTTAACAGTATATAGTTGACATATTGAAGAAGTTTGGGATGCTAAACGAGAAGCCTGTGGCTACACCAATGGTAACGAATCTGAATAAACTAAGTGTGTTTTCTTTCGATTCCGACGAAATTTATCCAACTCTGTAGAGATAAATGATTGGATCATTGATGTATATGGTTAACACCATACATTATATTTTTTATGCGGTGAGTACACTTATCCATTTTATGAGTCAGTGAAGATAGACACATTGGATTGTTGCAAAGCATGTGTTGAGATACCTATGAGGCACAGTTTTACATGGTATGAGATATACTTCCAGTATTGACATGAGATTGCAGGGATATACTGACTTTGATTGGGTAGGGAGTGTAGTGGAGAGGAAGAGAACCTTTGGGTGTTACTTCACTTTGGAATTTTCCATGGTTTCATAGTGTAGTAGGAAAATGACTTATGTGGCCTTGAGCATCGCAGAAGCATAGTAAATTGCATTTAGTGTGGCAGTCTGCGAAGCAATATGGATTCGATGGCTCCTTGCAGATTTATTTGGACATGTGCCAGACTTCATTGTTATTCGGAAACATGATGTAGAGGAAGGAAGTATTGGTGCAGTACCTTCCTAAAGATGAGCAATTTGTTGATGTTCTTACCAAACCAGGACAAAGTTAGAGTACTTTCGTGATAAACTTGGCGTGGAAAAGAATGCCTCCTTCACTGAGAGGGAGTGTTGATGATGTTTGCAGCTTCCTGAGACAATATCTAGATCATACTCCTTTGTGACTTATTTTATTTGATCTGTAAGGACACTTATCTGAGAATGGATAAGTGGTTTTGGGCTTATCCGAGAAGGGATAAGTGTGTTGATATGTCAGGACACTTATCTGAAAAGGGATATCCCAACGTCCCTTGTGGAGAGCACATGAGGACATGTCAAGGGAGTTGACCTTGACGTCACACACTATGGGGAGTTGACCCTAGTGTTTCTACAGGACTAGCCTCTAGAAGTCCACATGGGATTGCCATGTGTGATAGACATTTTTCTACTACAATGGTTGTGTACCATTGGTGGAGACTGTATGTCTCTGGATAGTAGTTGTGTACTACTACAATGGTTGTGTACCACTAGCAGTGATTGTGTGTCACTAGACAATAGTTGTGTGCTACTAGCAGTGGTTGTGTACCAATGGATAGTAGTTGTGTACTATTGTGTAAATATACCTCTCTAGATAAGAGGGAGTGTTGATGTTTCGGCATCGGTCAGACCTTATCCTAGATTGGGTTGCAGACCAAGGGAGATAGGATACACTTATCATAAAGTTGCACTTGTGGTAAATGGGCCCAGGCGTAGTCCTTCCTTGATCATGAAAAGGAATAATATGGACTCAATGTGCTTGAAGTGTTTTCCATGTGTCAGTTAGCATAAGGCTGACATCCACTCATAGGTGTGTACCTGTGGTGAACTATATTGGTGTGGTCTTTGTCTTAGTCATGGTGATTTGACAAGGAATGATAAAGACTCAAAATGTTATATGCTATTACATGCAGACCCAGAGTGAGACTGATCTTAGAGAGAGTCAATTGGCTCAGAGGGACAGCCACAGAAGGAGTTTCTCCTTGGTTCAAGTGGGATAGAGATGTCTCCCAAGACTGACAAACAAGTGTCATGAATATATGGTGAAGTTTGTATACTTCAAAGACAAGCTTAGCATGATGCAAAATGTCTCCCTCGTTGAGAGGGAGTGTTGATGTTTGGACAACATCGGGAAGACAACAATATAATTATTGATTATTAAATACTAGATATAATAAGTAAATGAAAATAATAAATAGTTAATGATTATCCAATGGATGCATCCTTTCATGAATGGTCACCATATGTTCTCTACATATGGAACACTCATCATTGTAATAATATATCGATCATATCTCATATGAAGAAAAAAAACAGTCATCCCCCGGGTCTCACTTTACAATCCTTCGTTGGACTTCCCATTTTCACAACCGCAAACAGTTCTATCTCATGGGGGTTTCATAGTTTCACCTATAAACAGTTTATGTCAGGAAAGTCTTTGCCATCTATCGTAGTCAATGTGCCTCCAGCTAGCAGGATGGACAGACCTCATAAAAACAAAATATGTCTTAGGTGTAAATAGGGGCCCTTAAACCTAAACCTTGGTGAGGGGATCAAGCTTAACAATATCGTCACCATGCAGCAAAACACTTTAGTGGGCAGGTTTTCTAGCAAACACCCCTCAGCAGACATGCTTAAAATCTAGACAACGATGAACTTCGGGAATTTTCTTAGGTATGACCCTATCAATCTGTTTCTTGAAAAATGATAGATAACATGTATTTTCAGTTCAGAATCAAACATAAACAAAATTATTATGGTGTGATGGTGTTATGGAACTCAAGATCTGTAACGATCCCCCCGACCATCCTGAGGTCGAGGTACGCCACTCTAGAGAAACCACTCATGCTCTAATGTCATTCGGTAGCATTCCCAACCATAAGGCCGAAACATGCTACTCTAGGAACGTCTTTCATTCCCATATTGTGGAACATACAGTAGCCTACCCAGTAGTCAACTAAGCAATGCCACCTAAATTTAATCTTTAGACTGCATGCAACTAAAACATATACATACAGGACGCTCGCGAAAGATTTACATCTAAACATACACAACACTTATTTTCTGCAACATACGACTTTTATATTAAACTAACAGTAATTACTGATATGCATCATTTACAAGAAATTACCCATGAGAACACAAGCATTCATAGTCACATATATGATAAAACCGTAACATGGGCATGTAAATAACAAACAACATATCCATATTTCATAAAATTGGTACTTATATTAGAAAGATTATCACCAACTGCTTGCAAACCGTCCACGAACCTCCTAGCCATAGATTACACTGTTCATCACTCTCAACAGTGAATCACCCCCGAGATGGGACTGAACTCCACCCAGGGTAAAGGGATTCCTATCCAAGCTAAGGCTCATGGACAATAGGAAATACTCTGTCTCAGGTGCTCACTCAACTAACAGCCTACAGCCTCTCATTCCCCACATGCATGTCCCACCCAAGGAAGTGTTCCCCTTCTCTTCTCAACAGTCCCTCGGCTGCCCCACTTCCCTTCCAGGGCTTCAGCAACAGGCCGGACCAGAAGTCTCAGAGCATTGTAGTTGTAGTTTAGCACCAACAGAAATCAATCCCCAACAATTCTCTCGCCCAGAGAACTGCTCACAGGCCTGACAACCTGATTCTTCATTCCCGCTCCAAGCTAACCAGGTACACCAACCAAAAGGGATGGGAAAACAGGTTTCGAAAAGGTGGAATGGTTGTCTCAAGGATAACAGAATATATGAGTGAAATGGTCATGGAGTCATTGACTGGATAACTGTGTGTTTTTGGGATCACTGTGAACTCTTTCTCCAAACGATGGTCATCCTGATGGTTTTTCCCTTCCCCCCTTTCTGTTCCTCCCCCCCGTGAGAGTCGAGGCCCCTCAGCTAATTTTCCCCATGATATCAATGCATGTCCCCAACTTGACACTTGTTATATCGGAAGTTACTTTTATCCACTTGTCCTCAACTTTAGAACTTAGGATAAAATTATCCATACTTTATGTTTTGGGAAATATTAATATAATATTCCCTTGACTTTTGGCCCTCCCTTTCCCTAACTGGTGAAGTTCAGTCCCCCATCTCTTTATCGTGGTTGGTCTACGCACAATGATGTATTTTATATTAATCATGAGTTCATGTACAAAGTAGGCGCATTGACCCTTTAACATCTAGGTGCGTTGGCCTAATTCCAAGACATAAGCATTCTGACTTATACTACTGGCTCACCAACCTATAATGCATATTATATACACAAAGGTTCACTGACCTTAATATTGTGCGCACTTAGTTAATGTGTGTTGTATCCTCTGTCTTTAAGGTTGTGCGCACATTAGTTACTGCGCGTGGTATTCTGAAATGTGTACATTACATCTCTTTACTGCATGGTATATGCATGCACCATGCCATGAAAGGTGTATTACAAAATGATGTCTAAACAGCTCACTAGATTAAATATACTTAGATTATATTTACATTTGGGTTCGGTCGAGGGATATTACAATCCCCTCCCCTTATTTATGCATTGTCCTCAGTGCATCATGTACCCATATACAACAAAATTCTCAAAATTCTTCAAAAAGATGCGGGTATTCTGTCTGCATTGCATCCTCATGCTCCCAATTAGTGTCTTCAGGTCCGTACCAGGTCCATTGGACCTTTACAATCCCTATGGCTCGATTCTGGAGTTGTTTAATTTTTTCGATCCAGGATGTGCACCGGATGCACTTGGAAAGCGCCTTCTTGCTCCACCTGGATAACATCCCAATCAATAACATGATTAGCATCGGGTATATATTTATTTAGCAATGATACATGGAAGACATTATGAATAGACATAGATGCAGGCAATGCAATCATATAAGCAACTAGATCAATCCTCTCTAGGATTTCAAATGGTCCACAAAATCTGGCTGCCAACTTGGTGCAGCTTCCCAACTTCAAAGAACTCATGTTAGCTTTTACTTTCAGGAAAACATGATCACCCACTTTGAATTCTCTATGGGTTCTATTTTTATCCGCATAAATTTTTTGTCTGTCTTGGGCAATTTTCAAATCATGCTTAATTTTTAACATTTGGTCCTCCATCTCCTTGAGCAACTCTGGCCCGACTATTGTTCTATCAGTGGGGTTATCCCAGCTTACTAGAGTATTGCACCTTCCATCGTAAAGTGCTTCAAATGGGCTCATTTTCAATGATGCCTAATACCCACTGTTATAAGCAAATTCTACTAAATGTAAGTAGTCTTCCCATTTTGATGGTTTGTCCATCACATACATTCTCAACATATATTTTATCACCCTATTCACTCTTTTTGTCTGTCCATCAAACTCGGGATGGTAAGTTGTACTAAAGTTCAGATTCATTCTGAATCCTTTGAACAATCCTTTCCAGAAATTCGAGGTGAATTTCGGGTCTCTGTCAAACACAATCGTTTTAGGAATTTCGTGCAATCGTGCTACTTCCTTCATGAAAATATCAGCAACATTTGTTGCTTTGTGAGTAGTTTTTAGTGGAATAAAATGGGCATCTTTTGTAAGCTTGTCCACCACTACCATAATCAAATCATGCATCTTGCCTGTTCTGGGCAATCCCGTAATAAAATCCATTGTCACCGCTTCCCACTTCCATTCAGGAATGGGAAAAGGTTGCAGCAATCCTATTGGGTGCCTATGCTATGTTTTAACTTTCTGGAATTTCATACACCTAGCGATGTATTATGCAATTTCTCTCTTCATACCTGGCCAAAAGTATTGTCTCTTGACCATTGTTATGGTTTTCTGATATCTGAGGTGCCCTGCATAAGGAGCATTATGCATCTCATGCAAAATTATAAGTTTCAAGTCCTGGCCATTTGGTACAAAAATTTTGTTCTTGTGCAGTAGTATTCCATCTACTCCCAACTTATAAATATCCATCTTCTGTGGTGTCTTACCTTGTTGTAGTTTTGTTATCAATTCTCTATACTGCAAATCTGTATTTGCAGCCTCCAGAATTTTTCTTTTAACATCAGTTTGATACATGTTGATGGTTGTAGCATGAAGCTCATGCACCCTCCCACTTAGTGCATCAACCACTTTATTTTCTTTCCCTTTGA
>SNQJ01S0050360.1:0-46902 GCA_010110895.2 Picea sitchensis | reverse complement strand
TGGATGATGATGATGCCCTGAAAGGGCCAACGTCTCCCTCAAAGGGGCCTGACGTCTCCCTTTTTAGCTCATTTTTGGCATTTTTAGCATTTAATGTGACAAATAATGGAATAATTTTAAGTCAGCCTTGTCGGCTGTTTTTAATGACCTATTTTGTAAATAAAGGTCATTTGGATGATATATATTGAGGACGTTGAGCCTCATTTTAAGATAACACAACTTGTTCTCTTGTGAGAGATACTTCTTAGTCTTTTGTCTTGGTTATTTTTGGCTTATGGAGTGAGGCGCTACTCTTGGAAGGATTATCTTTGGCATGCATATCGTGTTTTTATCATTGGAAGGTGTTACAACTAGGGTTTGATTTGGCTCTTCATTGATTTGTAAGTATATTTTGCATACAAAACTTCTTGATTGAATGGTTGTAGGTAGAATATCTTACTTTTATGGTTACATTGTTACCATTTTGCTTAATCATTGAAACCCTAGGGAGCAAGCACACAAGTAGGTCCTTGCTTCATGTCCCCATGATAAAGACTTGTTTAGCCATTTGATTGAGAAGAACCTAGCCTAGCCTTTGCTACACTAGTTCCTCTTATTCTTGAGTTAGCTTGAAACATAAATTGAAGAAAGAAGACGTCCTAGGCCTAATTGATTTTACACCTAGGGTTTGACTCGTAGGGTTTGAAAAGCCTTGCCCCCAAACAACACTTTTCAGCCATAGATTTATGTTTTATAGCTAGCCGTTTTTGCCAAAGAGTCTTAAGGAAAGAGGGAGGAGCATGAGGCCTAGCTTTAGCTACACCGGAATGAGCCTCCTCCCCTTAGGGTTTTGATTTGGTGGCCCTGCCATTGCAGCACCATCAAACCTAACTCTCCCGTCCTTAGGTTTAAGTCCTTTTGAGCCTTTAGTCTCTCTATATTTGACTCAATTTACCCAATGCACTAGTCTAAAATTGCAACGTTGAGCTCTTTGTTCTCAAAACAATCTTTCAAACGCTCTTGAATTGAAACCCTAACTAACCCTAGCGATTCTACTAACCCTATTTGCTGATGACGTCTTGCCCTATTTGAACTCCTGTTTGGTCTAAGAGTTGCGGCTAGGTCATCCATTGATAGCCATAGAGGTGTTGAGTAATTTCGTTGGTCCAATTAGCAAAACGTTCACCTCTTTGACTAAAGAACCAACCTAGAGACTAGGCTGACGTCACCCCTGTAGTATAGTGATGCAGCAACAATATTTATGTCTAAATAGTTGATGACGTCAAGCCTCTTTTTAACCCTTGTTTAGTGCAAACGTTGTGGCTTTGTCATCCTTTGATAGACATTTGAGTGTTGAGCAATTTCATTAGCTTATTTAGCAAAACGTCCACTCTATTGTCTAGCCTAAGCTAACCTAGAGTAGGGTTGACGTCACCCTTTAGCTAGTTTGACGCAACAACATTATATATATGAGCACATTTACTGCATTGTGATAATAAAGGTTGATTTTGTACATTGAATGTGAGAATTATTTTGTATTTATTGAAGAAGTATTATAAGCCTTTTGTCTTTACTTGCAATCATTACATTTATTATTGCTCATATGTATTAAAGATAGTCATTAATATTTTGAAGTACTAACCACTGTGGCATATTCTAGTTTATCGTTGCCTTGTTTCGCAAACAGGTGTCCTTTTAGTGGAATATCTTCTCTTTGACTATCCATTTGCCAGTAATCTGTGAAGGGAAAGCTTACCTTAACCTTTGAGCCTTAAACCCTTGATCCTTTTCCTTTAGAACCCCAGATTACTAGGGACGTCTCCCTTGGGATTAGCCACGCTGAATAGAAAGAGCTCCCCATCGAGGTGACAGTGGGTGGGGAAGCTCCTGTTACACCAGTTTGAGCCTTGCCTTCAAGCTACTTAAACCTTTCCTACAAACTGAGCGATAACAAGGTGCGCTCTAGTTTTTAGACTAGGTGAGTGAAGTTAGAGAGCTAGTATAGGGTTAGTTTAGGAATTAGAAGAGTGTTAGTAGCTAGGGTTATTCAGCCCTAATGGGGTTAAAGTTTGTAACACCAATTAAAGTAGTGGGAGAGAGGGGACACCCTAGTAAGGGAAGACTCCTCTCAATGGGGCAAACCAACTTCAAGCGAGAAACCTTTCAAAAGATCAAAATTTGCGTTTTCCAGGGCAATGATTTATATCTCCAATGCAAAAAAAATATGACTAGTGCCTTTACTATTGGGTTAATGGAGTCAAATAAATAAAGAACTAGAGAAGCTACCTCCTTGTGGGTGTAAGCCCTTTTATTTCCCAAGACAAGTTTCTCTAGCTAGGGTTTAAGCTTAAGAGGGTGTATACCCTTATACTTCTCTTAACAAACCCTTGTTAAAGCATTAAGATGAAGCATAAAGTGATGAAGACTATGGTGGGGGTGTATGCCCTTATACTTCCCACCTAGTTCCTAGCACAATAACCTTGACTTGAAACAAATGATAGCATGAAAGTAAAAACCATACAAATTCAAGGAAAAATGCCAAGATAATCCACCACAATAGCAATAGATAAGCCTTCCAATGCTAGCACATGACTCCCATCAAACATAACATCATTAGATAACCATAAACAAGAGCCAAAAGAGACAAACTTCACAAAGATGGCGAAAATATCAGACCAATACTTCTCACAATGTGGGAGAGTTATGTTAAAATGAGATCTTGTGATCTCTTATTTATACAAATTTCACCAAGGTGACTTGTCCAAAAATTAAGGGGTAAATCACAAGATTAGGGGTCAACATCCCTAATCTTTCCCCCTCAACAAAGTAATATGAAACAATCCATTAAAAATTTCACTTTTTGCACAAATAAAACCCTAATTTACATGGACGACACCACTTTAGGGGATGTTTTGGCACAAGGAGTGTTGATTTTTTAATGACAAAATTAGAAATATTTCATTCACACATTTCGTCAAACACTTAGCAACGTAGAGATAACTGTCTTCTTAAATTTCAGAAATGCATACCCACATTCAGAAATTTCTATAAGCAGAAATACACATTGTTAAGCAAAATATGCAGGGAAAATACACAATGGACAACAACCCATAACTCACAGAAATTTAGGCAAATGCCAGGGAAAACCCCATTGTTGGGAAACCCAATGAGAGAGAGAAAGATCTATTATTCAGCTTCAAGAAAGTGTATTACAGCAACAAACTAACAATTTCCAGCCAAGGAAAAATACCTCACAGCACCAACAAACAGTCCCAAAAATTCTGTCTTGAAAACCGTGCCCAAGTCTATACAGTTGTACAGTCTCATCCAAATTTGTGCCTCGAAAAACGTGCCCAGCAAGGTACTGTACGACCTGCACAGTACGACCCAACAACAACAAGAAAAACCCAGAAAAATGCCTCAGTTTCTGTGCCAAACAGCTGCTTCGAAAATCGTGCCCTTCTTCCTGTTGTACAAACAGTACGGATCCATATAGTACGGCCCAGCAACAGAAAAATGGTACAACACTGCAGACAAAAAATCTCCTTGGGATTTGTGCCCTCTTTCTCCTTGGGAAATGTGCCCTCTTACGTTGCTCACTTTCCTCTCTCAAGCCTACTCTGAAAAATCTCTCTAACTCAACTCCTCTCGTCTTCTCCGGTTTGTTTTCTCACATCCCTAAGCATGTATATGTACTATTCTCTTTTCTCAAGAAATCCTAACTTACATAACCAACTCAATCTAATGGCTATCATAAGTCTAATCTGAGGGCTCATATTTAATGCTGCTCATTAATTACAAAATAAGTAATAAATGCTCATTAAATACTTTTTGGGTCCCACAACTTAAAATCACTTTAAGTTATAAAGTACATTTACTTTATAAAAGCACTTTATTTAAAAAGTCACTTTACAAATAAAACATATCTAGGAATTATGACTTTATGTCCTCCCCATTACAAAACACAAAAACATGAATGAGGACATCCCTTGTTATATTTAAACACTCCCTCTTAACGAGGAATGTACTCACTGCCATCTCCATCATCTGGTTCCATCACACTGTTCTTTGTAGGAGCTCCCTCTAAACCTGGAGTCATCCGCAACACTTACACAAAACTCGAACTAGAAGATCTTCTTCTGGCAACCTCCCGGAACCCTGAGCTCACTTCATCTTGAGCATTGGTTCAATCAACCTGGTTGAGCCTTCTGCCAGTGCTCAGAAGAGACTCGCTCTCTTCTCTCGGAATGCAAGACCGATACCTTGGCGGCACTGTAGTCTCATAAGCCTCCTCACGCTCCTCATCCGACACTGAAACATACATCATAGGCTGTCCTCTCAACATATACAACTTATCCACCCGGTTACCGATCAGCTGCAACTCTATCGGATCCACTCTCTCTCTGTAGATAAAGAAATGTTCCCTCTTGAACAATACACAATATCCTACATCCTGCAAGGCTGAGACTGAGAGCAAGTTAACACTCAACCCTGGAATAAAGAGAACTCCATCAATCTCCAAGAGTCCCCCAAACTCGAGTTGGAATCTGACATTTCCAACTCCACGTACAACTCTCGCCATACCACCTTCATTTGCCACCTTTCGGCCAGGACCAATCTCTGTGAAGTCTGGGAATACTCGCCAGATTCCCGTCATGTGGTTAGAATCTCCTCTATCCACAATCCATCTGACATCACCTCCAAATCCTCCGCTGCCGACACTGGAAACTAGGGTAACCAAAGAAAATTCCTATCGAACTTTGAAGTAAAGTCCTCTATGGCTACTATAGCAGCGGTCTCAGGATCCTCTGACTCCTTCTTCTTCTTCCTCTCAGGACATTGAGAGGCAAGGTGCCCCAATTGGTTACAACAAAAGCATCTGTCTTTACTCAAGTCCCTTCCGGAACTTCCTTTCTTCTTTCTCTTTGCCATAAGAGCAACATTCTCATCAGCTCTGTCTATCTTCTGATCACTGCTCTGAGATCTTTCTCGGATCTCCTCCTGAGTGAAATTATCTCATAGTTTGCTCCAATCTGGTAGATGCTGACGACCCACCACACACTTCACGAAGACTTCCCAATCTTTGGTGAAGCCATTTAAGGCTAACCTCACCAACTCAGAATCCGAAGTGACCTCTCCAACAGCTGCCAGCTCATGTTTAAATTGAGCCAACCGGGTAAGATAAGAAGAGACATTGTCCTCCTTACCCATCTTGGTATCATGCAACTTAGCCCTTAAGGCCATCTTTCGGTTCTCGTTCTTCGCCTCAAACAAGTTCTTAAGTGCATCCCACATCTCCTTGGCAGTCTTTTTCTCAGCCAAGTGTGGGATAAGGTGATCCTTCACCCCATCCAGAATAATCCTCTGAGCTTTGGCTTCCTTGACCTCATGCAAGTCCAAAGCAATAGGATCTGCTGCAGAAGCTGCTACAACAGAGTTGACATAGCTATAGATCTTGTTCTCCTTGAGAATGGCTGACAAACGAACCTTCCACTGCAAGTAGTTGGAAATGCCATCCAACCGATCCTCATATCTAATGCTTGCAGCCATATTTCCTGTCACAACTCAAGGAAAACGATCACACCCTTTTTGCCCAAAAATCACACTGCCCACTGCCAGAGACAAAGCTCTGATACCATGTTGATTTTTTAATGACAAAATCAGAAATATTTCATTTACACATTTCGTCAAACACTTAGCAACCTAGAGATAACTGTCTTCTTAAATTTCAGAAATGCATACCCACATTCAGAAATTTCTATAAGCAGAAATACACGTTGTTAAGCAAAATATGCAGTGGAAATACACAATGGACAACAATCCATAACTCATAGAAATTTAGGCAAATGCCAGGGAAAACCCCAATGTGGGGAAACCCAACGAGAGAGAGAAAGATCTATTATTCAGTGTCAAGAAACTGTATTACAACAACAAACTAACAATTTCCAGCCAAGGAAAAATACCTCACAGCACCAACAAACAGTCCCAAAAACTCTGTCTTGAAAACCGTGCCCAAGTCTGTACAGTTGTACGGTCTCATCCAAATCTGTGCCTCGAAAAATGTGCCCAACAAGGTACTGTACGACCTGCACAGTACGGCCCAACAACAGCAAGAAAAACACAGAAAAACGCCTCAGTTTCTGTGCCAAACAGCTGCTTCGAAAACCGTGCGCTTCTTCCTGCTGTACGGACTGTACGGATCCGTATAGTATGGCCCAGCAACAGAAAAATGGTACAACACTGCAGTCATAAAATCTCCTTGGGATTTGTGCCCTCTTTATCCTTGGGAAATGTGCCCTCTCAAGCTGCTCACTTTCCTCTCTCAAGCATACTCTGAAAAATCTCTCTAACTCAACTCTTCTCGTCTTCTCTGGTGTGTTTTTCTTACATCCCTAAGCATGTATATGTACTTTTCTCTTTTCCCAAGAAACCCTAACTTACATAACCAACTCAATCTAATGGCTATCATAAGTCTAATCTGAGGGCTCATATTTAATGCTCCTCATTAATTACAAAATAAGTAATAAGTGCTCATTAAAAACTTTTTGGGTTCCACAACTTAAAATCACTTTAAGTTATAAAGTACATTTACTTTATAAAAGAACTTTATTTAAAAAGTCACTTTAGAAATAAAACATATCTAGGAATTATGACTTTATGTCCTCCCCATGACAAAACACAAAAACATGAATGAGGACATCACTTGTTATATTTGAACAAGGAGAAGGTTGTTGGTGATATAGGAGGGTAGTAAGGCTTCCCAAAGCCATGTTTCAAGCATCCAAATGTCTTCATTCATGGTCAAAGCCTCAAAAACCTCAAAACGTCCAAGTGCCAATGCATACCATCTCACCACCATGCCCTAGCCCCCCAAACATGACGCCAAGCTTCAAAAAGAGGATGTTTTGCCCCTCTTGGGCAAATCGTTTGGCGAGTGAGGGTTGGGCTATGTTGTCCAAGTTATCATCAAGTCCATCCAAGTCTGATCTTTCTCATCCGACATGCGGGCCCTTGGCATCCAACTTGTGGGCTTGTAGCCCCATGGAAGCCCAAGCTGGGCTTGTTCTCCCAAAACTGTCCACCAACTAGGTCCTGCAAAAACAAATGAGCACGCTCTCCAAGGATCTCAAGTCATAACATCATGATAAGTGAATCCAATCAATAAATGAGCCATCTAAGAATGTGCATCAAAGATCATTATATCAAACAATTAATTGCTCAAAGACAGTATGTGACTTGTCAAGCTTGAATATGGGAGGGTTGACGAGGTGTCCTATTGGGTAGATCTTTCCCTAGGTCAAGGAGAGTTTCCAAGAGATCCCTCTCTAAGCCATGTAAGTGGATGAAGTGGTTGGGGTCAAGACTCAATGGATATAGGGCTCATGCAATACAAGGGGTCGTAGTGTCTCATTCATGGGTGCCTTTGTAGAGGGGGGTTCCTAGTAGCAAACCCATCCCTAAGGAAAACCACCTACTAGGGAGCAATGTCAACCACCAAGGTGAAGCAGGGAAAAAGGCATAATGTCCAAGCATATATCATGAAATTTGGAGCAATCTAAGATACACCATAATCAAATGGCTTAAATATTGAAATGATGCTCAGCATAATACTAACTTGTACCTCATGGAGCAAGGCCCACTACCTTCCGGAAGCCAGTTGGTGTGGTGGATGCCATCTGCATATTTGTGACCATCTGTGGTGGTGAGTGGGGTTTCCATCTGTGCAAAAGGGTGTTGTTGGTCATGTAGTCTCTTGGCACTCCATATCTGCAACCTGAGTGCCTCGAGACATAATCTTTTGGTGGTGAAAGATTCCATCCTAGCCAACCTAAGGGAAGAATCACACAGGTTCTTCATTGCATTCACATTCGGTTGAAGGTATTTTCTCGAAATTGCAGAGTTTTGTGGAAAAAAGGAGATCAATCCATCAATTGCAGCAGTGGGTGGCTAGAAGAGGGCGCAATATTGGTAAGGGAGGCACAATGGATGAGAGGAGGGCGCAAGATTGGTAAGGGAGGCACACTAGATGAGAGGAGGGCGTATTCTCTTATGTAGGATTGAGGTGTCTTAGGATTTAGGGTGTTGTTGACCACCTATTCAACTAGTGAGTCTACTCCATGTACCATGAAGATATGCATCATCAAATGCTACCAAGCCAGAGACTTCTTGGTTCTACAAGGCATTTTTGGCCTTCAACACATGTTTTTGTAATGAAATTTCTGCTCCTCTGCGTGGGATAATAATGTAAAGGTCTGCATGGATCATAGGTAGGTCAATTACCTTAGGACTTCATCATTAGAGGAGTCCCTTTCACAAAGTGTTTTTTTTCCTCAGGTTATTAATTTGGCCTAACCAACCTTATTGATTCCTCTTGAGTTTTTCACTCCCACAAATAATTCTTCCAAAGTGGTGAAAGACGTTCTAATGGTTTTGACCTCTGGTGGCTAGTGTCTAGGAATGTTTTAAATGAACATGTAAGACATCTCTCAAAGTTTTGCAGAATTCCGTCGAGTCTAGATAGGTTTTTTTTTTAATTTATTAAAATTGCCTAAGTTGGGTAAGTTTAATTAAAATTTGATTAAAAAATGTAAAAACTAGGTCCTTAAGATTTTGCTAGGGGTATTTGTGCTCAAAAGAAATGGAATGAGATCCCCTACAAATGGAATGAGACCCCCTACACCCTTGGACCAAGTTTCAACTCAATTGGACGAGTTTTGCTAGGTGTTTGTTCATGAGGAGTCTTAGTGAGTCAAAAACAACAATTTAATTGCTAGTCATGACATAGTAAAAATGCATTTTTTTGTAAAATTGAGCTAGATGTTTGAAGTAAAGGTGGGAGATGATGTTTTTACCTAAGCCTATCCTACCCAAATCCCTTTCTAACCTTTACACATCCCCTAGACATAATACCCTCATCATACAGTTCGCCCCCCTAGGGGATTTGCGCCCCCCTTCATGTGAAAACATTAGAACAACAAAAAATTAGAGGTGTGGGCCCTCTCTCCCTTGGTGCGCCCTTCTAAGCCTTCCAACTCAGCCTTTAGACTTGGCCCACACCCTCCACCTCACTCCACCTCATCAATCCTTGTCTCAGACTCTAAAGTTGCGCCCCCTTCCTTGAGATGATCACTTTAACTTGGGTTTTGACACTTGGCTTTCATCAAAGAGGGGTCACTTTTCCTTTCCAAGTATAAATGAAGGCCCTCTCTCCCTCATTTCCTCACCAATTCTTGTGCTATTGTTATGCTATCCGTTTTTCTCTTCACACTTCTCATCTCTCCCACCTTGCTCTCATCATTTTTGTTCTCACATTTGGAGAGGAACTTGTAGCAATTAGTTGCTGCAACTTCCTACTTGGTAATAGAAAGATATTTGGAGGACATTGGTGTATCAAGGATATGTCTTGGTACATTTATTTATTTGAGGTGATATTGTGTCTTTTTGGACCATTTCTTTGAGATATAGAGGAGATTTCGCAAGCAAACTAGTTTGCTTGGGTAGATTTTTCAATAGTGTAGTTGTAGATCTATGTGACTAGAGTAGTAGATATTACAAATTAGTTTGTGTTATTTATCTATCTCACTCATCTTTGCTCTTATCTCACAGTTTGTTTCACAAGTCACAGGTTATCTCAAGGGTTTGCAAGGCTAGCTTTGAGCTAGAAGCTTGCCTTCATAGCCTACTTTGAGCCTCTTAGCTTTTCTACTTTAATTTTATGTTCATATCATATCAAAAATTTGGTTTTCTAACACTCTAGAATAGGTCAATCAAATATTATACTTGCTGAAATTTTTATGTAGAAAATTTCTATGTAAAAACATAAATTTTCTTTGACATTTTTGTGTGTTTTGCAACATTTTCAGTAAGCAATAACTTGTTGTTTTTTGCAGATTCTCGCCAGTACAAGGGGAAGTGCTGCCCAAATTCAGTCATAAAACACGCAAGGATGGCATCACTTGGTTGGGTAACAATACCCAACTCTTCTTTCATCTTTCTAGCATTGTAGCAAGCCCTAGGGAGTCCCTAAGAGGCTTGCATTCTTGTCTATAATTTTCTGTAATTTGTAATTTAGTTTAGTGCCTACATCTTGGTGTGAGCTTGGCTTAGCCAACCCCCAAAATCGTAAGGCTAGGTTTACTTTTTAATTTTCTGCAATTTCCTTTTCATTGTTTGCCCCACTTGTCATGATGACAAGGTTGTGTGGCTAGGTTGTTTTAGCATTTTACTTCATTCTTTTTGAACCCTCTTTGACACAAAATAGGAAGGCTTGTCTCCACCTTGTGCCATTGTAAGTGGTTTGTTTATTTCAGTTTTCCCTTTCAAAGCATTTAAATTTTATTTGTTGCCTACACCTTGGAGTGAGTTTGGCTTAGCCAACCCCCAAAATCGTATGGCTAGTTTAGTGTTTTACTTCTAATGTGTTTAATGGCTTAAAAAATGATGTAAAAGTAGAAGTAACATACACTAATGTTAGTTTAGGCCCATGGATACATAGTGATCTGGTTTATTGTTTGTCATCTTTCATTTGCAAGCTCTATCTTTTCAAGTACTTGTTTATAGTCATAATCTTTCACAAACACTTATATCTTATTGCAAACATCATGGGTATGACTTAAATGGTTTAAGGCAACTTAATTTTTCTTCTTTTGCAAGTTATTTTTCAAGTTCTTTACATGCTCTTTCAAGCAATATGTTGTGGTTAAGCACTTCCAATTCCTTGCAAGTTTTCAATTTCGTTTTTGGTTCAAGTACCTAATTTTTGGCAAGCAACATCTTGCCTAACACATCTACACTAACTTAATTCACCTTAGTTCATAGGCCTAAAATTTATTAGACTTAATAGGGCACTCATTACTGACCCAACTTTGCCACTGAAACGGGGATTGAAAGGAAGTAACAAAAGGTTATAGGTTGGGGATGATCTCATGGCGCTCAACGTCCTTTCTGGGAGTACTTCTTTCCTTGGGTTGACCTGTGGAGCTAGGGTGGGGCCTTGTTTGCCTCACTTCTTGAGCACCCATCAACTACTTGGTACAAGTGGGGAGTCTTGAGGTTGACACCTAGTTAGGATTCAATCTTTAACTTAATAACCTTAATCCACTTCAACCCTTGGGACGTCTAATTGGCATTTATTTTCTTGTGGTTGACAATTTAATCTTGCAAGATTTCACTTTACATCTACATTTCCATGCAAGTTTATTTTAATGTTGTGGATGAATAACTAAGTGGTTCTTAAGTTACGCCCTTCGCCCTTGGAGGCTTGTTTTTGGCATTCATTTCTCATTTTAAGTTGTGTGTTGATCAACCCTCCTTGAAGTTGCGCATCCTTTGGAGGCACTTCATTGCTGGGTTTTGTGTAATTGTGTTGCCATTCAAAGCAGTCACATAGAGTGTGCATCTTTTGGAGACACTCTATTGTTGAGCATGATGGCTTGATGTGTTGGTAATCTCTTCATTTGAATATCTTCTTTTCCTGCACAATCAAGTAGTTGGGTTAATGTTTGTATCTTTGTATCTTTTGTATCTTGTATTTAGTGTAACTCTTAGATATTCTTTGTTGTAATTTTGTATCTAGTTGTTATATTTGTATCTAATCTTGTTGTGAAGTAGTTTATTTCTTTGTAACCTTGTGTAACTTTTGTAAACTCTATCTCCCTAAAACTATAGTTGACCTCTTGCCCAACCTTAGGCACTAGTCTTAGTTGTCCTAGGAAAAGGCTTTGTAATGATCCCAAGCCATTATGAAAGGGTCATCATGGTTTTGGTGTCTTTTTAAAATATTTTTCTGGTTGTGGTATTTCGTCAAACACTTTGCTTACAGTTACGTTTAGGGTTTTACTGATGTGTTTATATGTGTGTATGCAGCTATAAACAAGAAGATATAACCATGGAACATACCTCAACCATATTCAATAGAATAGACAAGCCAAAACATCTCAAATATGCTTTTATTCATGACATAGAGAAACCTGCTAGAATGAAGATGCCGGTTTGGAATGCTCAACAGATGGCCAAGAAGATAGACAATAGAGCTGCTACAAAATGATCCAATAGAAGACTAAAATAAGCCTCCAAAGCCTGGATAAGAGATGAAGACCAATGCCAAGTAGATCTGGGTCGTATGAAGTGCCAAGCCCCCTAGCTGGAAGATGCCACGCCCTGCTGAAACTGTCAACCCCTACAATTTCGGCCCTACTGTCAAAGACCTCCAAATGCTACGTTGAAGATGTTGAACTGTATATCGGGATGAGTGGAAGCCCCTCCTGAAATATCAAACCGAAATACCAAGGGAAACTCCTCCAAATACTGAATCCTCCAATGTAGTTGCACCGTTCTAAAACTGCCAAACCCTAGAATTTCGGCCCTGATGAACTCGGCCTCCAAATGAGTCCAAACTCGGCCAAATGATAGATCAGGGTGTTAGGATCCACTCCCTGAAGTCTCAGGCCGAAATGCTAAGGATAACTCCTCCAAACTGAGTAGATAAGAATCTCAAAAATGCCCTCCTTCTCTCCAATTCGTCCCATTGCTCTAGGAAATAATATGCACCATAGAACTTGTTATCGCACAGTTTGTATCTAGGAGAAAAGGCTATAAAGTAGAAGGCCAAACTGGCGTAACAAGGACCTACCCCACCCAATGTCACCACAATGGTGAGGTCCTTTCTATTTAGGGAGGCTAGGCCCAAGGGAGACGTCCCTAGCAATCTGGGGTTTGAAAGGGAAAGGCTCAAAGGATTAAGGCTATTTTTCTCTTTCACAGATTACCACCCAAAAGATAGTCAAATAGAGTATAACCACAGAAAAGGCACCTGCTTGCGAGACAAGACAACAATAAAACTAGTACGTGCAATAATGGTTAATACTTCATAAATCAATGACTATCTAAATTCAATGTATGAGCAAATACAACAGTAAATATAGACGAAGTCAATGTTTGCAATAATAACAATGGCAATATGATGTTACTTGTCAACAAATACTGGAACAATGTAGCACCCGATGTATATAATCACTCCTTGAATTAAATCAATGCATTAAACACCATTCAGTTGCTCACATATAATAGATTGATGCGTCAAGATAAAAATCCTAGGGGTGACGTCAACTTTAGGGTTAGTTGTTAGTTAGGGTTTCAATTTTGTGAGGTTTTGAAAGCTTGTTTGGTCACTATCACTTCAACGCTAGAGTCTAAGGATCAGTGCCTAAGGGTTAATGGAGTCAACAAGTGATGGACGCGAGAGTTGAAGGGTAAAAGTTTTCTTAAGGACTAGAGGGTAGATTTTCAAGGTGCTGTTAAAGCAGGGCCTTAAAAAATAGAAACCCTAAGAGAGAGAGATTCACTTGGTGTTGCAAAGGCAAGGCCTTGTGCTCTCTCCTCTTTCCCGACAAACTTCTAGCACCATAAGGAAATTTTAACCAAGACAAGAGGTTTTGATGAGGGAGACGTTGCTAAAACAAGGTCTATCAACAAACCCTAGATTGGTACGGCCCTAGTGTAGTAAGCCTAGGCTAAAGACGTCTCACTCTTCTTGGCTTTAAAAGGGTACAGCTAGCATGAGGAATGAAGAAAACAAGTGTAGCTAAATCTAGGCTCTATTTTCTTATTCAATGGTTTAAGGTTTCTTTGTCAGGGGACATGAGACAACAACCTACTTGTGTGGTTGTCCCCTAGGGTTTTGATTCAGCAATAAATAAGTAAAATGCAAGAGATTTAAACTACAACCATTCAAAGAGAAGTTTTGCAGGAAAAACACTTACAATTCATGAAGAAATATACAAGCAAACCCTAGTTGTAACACCTTCCTTTCAAAGAAACACCATAAATGCCAAGAAAACTCCTCCTTCAAAAGTTGCGCCTCACTATTTCAGCCAAAAACCCCAATAGGGCGCTAAAAATCAGATCTCCTAAGAGAGTGAGTTGTGTTATGTTCAAAATGAGGGAAATCATCCTCAATTTATATCATCCAATGACCTTTAATTTAAAAATTAGGTCATTAAAACAACCGACAAGGCTAACTACTAAAAATCATACTGTTTTACATTTAACTGCTAAATAAAAGCCTGAATGAGCAATAAGCAGGACGTCTAGCCCCTCTGAGGGAGACATTGGCCCTTTTTTAGAGCAAAACTCAGCACTAGAAGACAAACGTTGGCCCTCATTGGGCCTCCAAGCTCTGCCACACGTGCCAAAATGCTCTGTCAAGGTACCACTCACTAGAGGTGACGTCATGGCTCCTGAATGACGTCCTAGGGCATCAGGAAGCACACGTTCCACCTATAGTGGGTCAATCCCCTTGGGCTGGGCTCAACCAAGGCGTCCTGGATGAAAACGTCCTCCTCCCTCTCGTATGCAAAGGCTCGATCAATCATCATCCTGTCTCTGCTCCTGATGAGGTCCCAACAACTATCTGATGGGCTCTTCAGCCCCATGGAGGTTCGAACTGATCATCTCCCCATGTGTACCGGTCCACCTGGTACCTGTCCGTCGGGTATGGTCCTGCACATCAAAAACTTCGCCCTCGATGGGCTCATTAGTCCTCGGGATCATAGCAATGTCAATCATATCTCATCATTAATTTTATCAAATGCATGCATAAGACCCCTAACATATCATCTAATAGCTCAAAGACATTACACTGACCTACTATACAAAGTCGAAGAAAAGACAAAGTGCCCTGTTGGGCCAACATCCATAAGAAGAGGAAAGTTTCCAAAGGATATCATTCAAGCCATGTAATACGAGGTGGTATGGTCTAAGGATGTCCAGACACAGTGAAAGCCAGGGGTGGGTATTATTCGTGGGTGCCTTTGTAGGAGGTGAGCTGTACCTGTCATGGATGCAGTTCTTTCCAAGCCCTTTATTGCCTTTATTTATGTGGGTATTATTCGTGGGTGCCTTTGTAGGAGGTGAGTCAGACTGTATTATGGATGCGCTTCTTCTGCCCCATTGCCTATTTATTGCTTTTTCTTCTTTGCTTCACAATTCAACGAGGATCGCCTTGCATGGTGACTTCAGAGCCGATGGGACATACTCCACGAAAAGTATTTTCGCAGAATGATAGGTCAGCTCGTGATGAGACTCCCCCTTTCCCCTCCATGCAACCAAGGGCCATTGCCCTAGTGTGGTGACCAGATAATGGCAATGTCATAATCGCTAGATACCTTATGAACATAATGGGTCGCCTCGTGATGAGACCTCCCATCCTTGGTTAGGTCTTGTTTTATTATTTTTCTTCCTGTCCCTTTTGTTTCTTATCGAGAGGCCTCATTGCCATCCTGGGATCCCTGGGCGAGTAATCTCTAGGTTTTATTTCCATGGCTTTTATCTTTTACTAGCTGCTTACCCCCTGGGCCTTTAGCCAATTCTTCCCATCTACAAGGTGTAACCCTCAAATAGGGTCTTCCTAATGGCTGGACTAGGGAATGGGATAGATGAATGGGGAGAGGCGATGTGAAATGATAATATGGTGGGAGTGGACGCTGGCTCTTCAAAAATCCCCCTTGGTGGCTAACCAAAACCCATGGATGCATAAGCTTGTTAGGTAATTCTAGCTTATCCCCCAACCATGGTCATGGGTTAGTGTAAGATCCAAGCAGCTTGTCGAATGCAAGGAACTCCTCGATGCATACATCCGAAGTTAAGGTCAGATCAAACATGACACATACCATGATACCCTGGACTAATTACTACCTCATGCAAGAGTCTTCCGATGCAAGTCCAAGCCATGGTGATGGATGTTGCCGGGCTGACAGATGGTGGTCTGATGAAGAAGAAGAAGGATGGGCCCCGCGACAAATAGGATAGGTTTAGCAGCTTGAAGGCAAGAGTTAACCGGCGCATTAGGAGCTCTCTACCCACTGCCACCGGCGGCAGCTCTTTCTATTCGTATTAATCCCAAGGCGTCCCTAGTAATGTGGGGTATTGAAAGGGAAAAAATCAAGAGGTTAAGGCTCAAAAGGTCAAATTAGGTTTTCCTTCGCAGATTACCGCCAAGAAAGATAGTCGGATGAAAGTATTCCACCGGGTCGTGCACCCTGCTTAGACAAGGCACAATAAAGCTAAATATGCCATGCTGGTTAATACTTCACATTGTTAATGACTATCTTTAATATACACATGAGCACATTAAATGTAATTATTGATGAAGTCAATGATTGCAATAAAGGCAATGTCTTATAATATTACTTCTTCAATAACAACAAACACTGATACTTGCATTCAAAGTACAAAATCAATCCTTGTATTATCACAATGCATTAAATGCCTCATATATACGTTGCCGCGCCACTATAATACTACTTGGTAAGTGACGTCATCCCTAGTCTAGGTTGGTTTAACTAGACAATAAAGTGAACATTTTGGTTAAAATGCTGGCTGGTGTATTATTCAACACTTCTATGCCTATTTTGAGATGACCTAGCCGCAACTTTCTTTAATACTGCTAAAAGTTTAAAAGAGGCAAGACGCCATCATAGAGTTAGGGTTAGTAAGTCGCTAGGGTTAGTTATTAGGGTTTCAAGTTTTAGAAGATAGAAGGGTTGTTTTGACACAAGACTCTCCTAATCGCTGTATTTATTAGGGACTAGTGCCTTAGGTAATGGAGTCAAGGAGTAAGGCTAAAGGCTTGAAGGATCTAAATCTAAGGATCGGAGAGTTAGGCTTAATGGTGTCGCAACATGTGGTAATATGAAGTTTGAAACCCTATAAGAGGTGGAGGGCCTTATCTGTTGACAAAGCAAGGCCTCATGCTCCTCCTCCTTACTTAAAACTCTTTTGGCAAAATTAAGGCTAGTTTTAAAAACATAAATCTAGGGTCAGGGTAAGTAGAGCCATATTCTTCAAACCCTAAAGAGTCAAAACCCCTAGGTGTAAAGTCAATTAGGCCCTAGGACGCCTTTCTTTCTTCAATTTATGTTTCTAAACTTAACTCAAGAAAAAGGAGAAATAGTGTAGCAATGGCTAGGCTATATTCTTCTTAATCAAATGGCTAAACAAGTTTTTTATCATGGGGACATGAAGCAATGACCTACTTGTGTGCTTGCTCCCCTTAGGTTTCAATGATTAAGCAAATAGCAACAATATAACCATAAAAGTAAGATATTTAACTCCATAAAACTATTCAATCAAGAAGTTTTGCATGCAAAATATAGCCATATAAATCATAGAAGAGCTTAATCAAACCCTACTAAACCTTCCAATGATGTAAAAACACCATGAACATGCCAAAAGATAATCCTCTCAAGTGTAATGCCTCAACTCCAAGAGCCAATACCAAGACAAAGACTAAAGTGTCTCTCTTACAAGAGAGAGAGTTGTGTTATTCCAAAATGAGGCTCAAAAGTCTTCTATTTATATCATCCAAATGACCTTTTTAATTATAAAAAATAGGTCATTAAAATAACCAACAAGGATGACTTAATATCACATTATTTGTCTCACTAAATGCTAAAATGTCAAAATTATGAGCTGAAAAGGAGACGTCAAGCCCCTAAAGGGAGACGTTGGAGACGTTGGCCCTTTTTGGTTAAGATCAACATCCAAGGAGCAAAAACGTTGGCCCCCCTGGTGCTCTCGTGAATCCCACACGTACAATAATCCTCAGACGCCACATGCTTCCAGAAAATGTCCAAATTTTAAAATCGGGTGGCAGTATCCTCATTCATCAAAAGCTATCATCTCATCTGCAATGGGTGATACCCCCTAGGCTCTCTACCAAAGTGTCCTGGGTGAGGACGTTTCTTTCTTCTTTCTTTATGCAAGGGTCTCATTACAATGTTGTCCCGCTTCACATCCCAAAGAACTATCGTGGGCTCTCGCTGGACTTCCATTTAGTAACGTCTGTATCAACTCATAAAGCACATGAAGAGGGATCACTGCATGCAAATTTGTTGAAGATAAAGATATTCTACTTGCCATCCGAGCAAGCTCCAAAGAAATTTTTGTAAACGAATTTCAAGACTCCCCAAGGTTGGATAATGTATAGTCCGTGATGGATCATAGTAGGGTCAGGTACCTTGGGATGTTTTAATTGGGGAGTTCCTTCAATCGAGGGTTTTTATCCTCAAAGTTGTCAACCGTGCCGGGCACACACTCCTTGAGTTTTCCCTCCACACATGCACACCTCCCTCCAAAGTGGGTGAACACGCTCTAATGGTATCATTTCTTTGGTAACCTTTGTTAGGGAATGTTGTAAATGACCATGCATGCTGTAGAAAGTCACGGAATTCTCACGTTGAGTCTAGATAGGTTTTAATTAATTAAATTTTTAATTTAATTAATTAATTTTTTTGAGCTAATATTGTAAAACTGGATCTTTTGGGATTTTGATAGGTATTTGTGCTCAAAAGAAACAAGAGGCACTCTGCTACCCATAGACCAAGTTTTGGCTCAGTCGGACAAGTTTTACCATGTCTTTGTCCACTCAGAGTCAGCCTTAGTCAAAAACAACAATTTTAATTGCTAAGGGATATTTATCAAAATGTCAAAACATTGTAATTTTTTGAGTTAGTAAGTGAGTGTGAAGATGGTAAAGAGTGTTAGACCTCCCAACTCCACCTAAACCCATCCCTAACCCCCTTAACAACCTTTTTTCAACCTATTAACTCATCCCCTCACCTCTCTAGCTAACGCCCTAGCGGGAAAAACGTTCCCCCTCTACCCAAACTTCAATCTTTTGATTTGAGACTTGGAGGTCTCTCTCATGAGGTGCGCCCTTCTTAACCCTTCACCTACCCAAAACCTAACCCCTTTAAACATAATTTCTATCCTCCCAAACCTCACTTCTCTCCTAAGCTCACTTCTTTGGTGAGATTCTTCCTACTCACTCCAAACTCCCAAATTCATTTGCTAAAAATGGAAAATGGGCCCTCCTAACCTAGCTAGTGCGCCCTCCTTACCTAGTTTTCAAACCTATTTAAGGCCTACACCTCACCACATCATCAATCCATTGATCAAACCCTAACTTGAGCTCTTCCCCTCCTTGAGATTGGTGCTCTTTGCTCTTGATTTGACACATCAGACTTCATCCAAGTGCCTTCTCTTGGCCTCTAGAGGTATAGAGAACCCTTCCTCTTCATTTTTCCTGACCTTTCTTTGAGCTAAAGTTATGCTATCTAATTCTTGCCATCTTCCTTTGCTCTTGCCATCTCAAGATTTCACTATCGCTTCTGAGTCTTGTAGCAAATTTGTTGCTACTAACACCTCTCATATTTTTGATTCAACAAATAAAGCTTTGGAGGATCTCTTGGACCAATAGAGATTGGTCTTGTTTGTCCATCAACATGAGATGACTTTGTTCCTTTGCATCTTTCTTTGTGGGTTCCTAGCTAGTTTCTTGAATAAATTAGTTTATTTGGGCAGATCAAATAGACATTAGTGTTGATGATCTATGTATGTGGTTATTTAGGACTGTGAATTAGTTCATGGTTTCTATTCTAATCATTATACCATGTTGTTTTGAACTCACATTGTGTTTAGTATGTAGATTTGTCTCACAAGGTTTGGTTTGGGAGAGACTGTAGAGCAGATTTCAACCATAGCTCTGCACAAACTCTTGGCTTTTTGATTTGGATCTGATATTTTCTGTCATTTCATCTCATTTTCTGTAGCTAAACACTCCTCTTAGATAGGTCAAAATATAATTTATTTCAGATTTACGTAAAATTTCTGCGGTAAAACAAGTAAATTTCAGAACATTTTGGGTGTTTCAGTAATATCTTGTTAAAGCTTTTGCTTGCTATTTTGTACATACCTAAAAGAAGGAAAACGCTGTCCAAGCGTATTCAAGAAGACTTCATCAAGAAACCCTTCGTTGGGTAGCCATCTCTACTCTTCCTTGTATTTTCATTTCTTTTCTTTCATTACTTCATTCTTTGGGATCCATAATTATAAACCAACATAGTATAGTTTGTTTTACTTCAAGTTAAGTTTATTCTTTATTCATTTAGCAGTTGCCCTCTGTCTATTAGACAAGTTGTGTGGCCTTTCTTCATTTCACACTTTCTCTTAGCTTAGATAACCTCTTTGGCCAATAATGGTATGGCTTGCCTCCACCTTTGGCCATTGTAAGTGGTTTTCTCTCAAGTTTCTTTTCATTTTAATAATCTAATGTGACCGACACCTTGAGAGAGTAATCCCCAAAACCGCACGCCTAGAAACTCCATCTTTCTTTGATGTCTATATGCTCCTAAATGGTTAAAATGATCTAGATAGTCATCACACATAGTTTCATTTCATTCAAGTTTATTTCATATGCTTTAGATTTCATTACTAATGGTTTAATAATTTGTGATCTTAAACTTATACAAATCTTCTTGTTGTCATAAGTTATTATACTTTCAATTTCTAAGCATTTGATTATCTCATACATGGTTTAAGATCTTAATCATCAACTTGTTAAATCTTTTCTTTTCTCTCTTTGATGCTTATATCTTTCACATGGGTTTTAACACTTAATATATGTTGATGATGGTAAATCTTAACTCTTAAGTTAAAAGTCTAAATGGTGATGTGATGCCCATATGGTGCTTAATGTTCTTTCATCTATTGTGGCATAACTTCATGGTTTAAGGTAATTTCCTCATGTTCAAGAGCAATCTTTACATACATATTCACTTGCTTTATGGTTTAATCTATCATTTCATAACTGCTCACTTTTTTTTCAAGCAAGTTTTCTGCTACAAGTGGTTTAAATTTCACATTTTCTTCAAGCACATATGGAATGGTTCATTGTTAATTGCTACATCTATTGCAGCATTTTTCTTATATATTAATGTGGTAAATGCTCTTTAATTCTACATCTTGCAACACATTTTTATGAGTTTTCATTCGGCCATACACTAAAACGTAAAATTTTAAGTGTTTAAAACTTTTCTAAAAGTCACCTAACACACTCAAAAAAGGACTCTACTCCACGATCATAATAACACTTAGACAACATTTTAGCTATACATATGCTCCACCCATCAAAACGGGTTTATGGAAACAAATCCAAGAAAGGTGGCTGGGACCCGCCCGCGGATTCCAGGTGGGTGTCCTTTTTTGGGAAGTACTCTTACTGTCAGGCTGACCGTGGAAGCTAGGGTGGGCCTCGCTGCCTTACTATCTTGAGCACACAACAGTCATTTGGCCAAGGGATGAGGGAAGTTTAAAAGCACACACATAGTTTATAGGGGAGGGAACCAAAAATTTTACCAAATCTTTTAAGAAACTCCTAATCATTTAGCTGCATAGATCACCTTTGTATGCTTTGGGGAACCAGATGTATTGATAGGAACACACACAGTGATACTCTCATTTCTCTTCATTTATCTTTATTGCAAACTTTTATGGTTTATGTTTTATGTCTATGTGAACAATTGAACTAAATATTGGAATATCTTATCTTGTTTGTTGTGGTGTGAATCAAGAAGGCGTTGAGTATCCCAATGGGGAGGCATCACCTTCTTTTGATTCCAAGTGCTTTGTATTGCTGCTGAAGGTCCAATAGAGTAAGCATTGGGGCATGCTTGGCTAATGTTGTCTCAATTCTACATCTTGTTGTATCTTGTTGTATCTTTTCGGTATCTTTGCATCTATTTGTGTAAACTTTGTAATAATTGTAATTTTTGTAAGTATTTGTAATCTTTGGTTTGGGGTAGTTTAACTGACATTTCATATTGTAATACTTTCTAATAAAACCACCTCAAACTTAGTTTTTGACCCTACTGCCCAACCTTAGGCACTAGTCTTAGTTGACTTAGGGAAAGGGGTCATTGACATCTAGATTAAAATTGCACTTTGCATTGTCAGCTTGCATCTTGGTAGGTTAGTTTTCCCCTTAGCCTTTACCAAATTAAAAACAACTCCTCCTAGAACATTAAAACTAAGATCAATCTAGTAACTAGGGACTACTCCCCCTGGCTTCCCTAGGAGTGTTTCTAGAAGGAAGAGGGGTTCTAGTCAGGTGACAAAGCAGGACTCCGAGAACCTGAGGACATTGTGTTCCTCGGGAGACACTAAGTGAGTTGGACTTAGCCTAATGCTAGCAAGTGTGTATTAGGGACGACAACAGTTCTTCCCATGGAGTTTTGAACCAATCATATCCCCATGTGTACCTGGCCATCTGGGTACCTGCCATCGCGTATGGTCCTCAAGACATCAAAAACTATGCCTTCCATGGGCTCATTAGTCCTAGGGATCATAGTAATGTCAATCATATTTCATCATTAAAGTTATCAATATATGCATGAATCCCTAACATATCATCATCTAAGAGCTCAAAGATACTAAGTAATGCATCTACTATGCACAAAGATGAAGAAACCTATTAAAATAAATCCCATTAAGCATACCTACAAGATAAGGAAAGTTCCCTCTAAGATTATTCAAGCCATGTTTTATGAGGTGATATGGTTTTTAGGGGATGTCCAACACAAGAATACACTGGCGGGGCAAAAAGGTCTCATCAGGGTGCTCTTTGTAGGAGGTTGTTGAAATGCATCGGCCATGGATGCATTTTTCCAAGCCCTTATTGCCTTTATTTTTCTTTTTTTATTTTGCTTTTCTTTTACTGCTGTCTGACCAGAGACACCGCCTGGCTTTGGTGGTCAGCCGACAAAGTTGTTACCCACCGGTATCTTAAAATGATAAGGCCGGCTCGTGATGAGAGCCCCCTTTCCTTACACATGCAAACTAAAGGTCACCGCTTCATGCAGACCAGATGATGGGTAAATGTCTTACTACTGGATACCTATGAACATAATGGGACAGGGGTTCTCGTGATGAGACCTCCCATCCTCTTGGTTAGGGTCTTTGTTTTATTATTTTTCTTGAGGTCCCTTTATTTCTTATTGAGAGGCTTTTTATTGCCTCTTGGGGATCCCCCGTAAGTAGCATCTCTAGGTTTTATTTCTATGGCTTTTTATCTTTTACTACCAAGTAATTCTCGGCCTTTAGCCCTTCTTCCCACAAGACAAAGTGTAACCTCAAAGGTCATCCTAATAATGAATTAGGGGAAATGGGATGGATGAGCGGGAGATAAGATGTAAATGATAAAATGGTGGGAGAGAACGATGTCTCAAGTCCCTTTGTGGCTAACGTCCCAATGAATACAAGCTTGTTAAGTCACTCCATCAATCACCCTAACAATGGTCAAGTAGTGGATTAGTGTAAGATCCAAGCAGTCATCAGAAATGAAAGGAACCTAATGCATATATAAGAAGGTTATAACGATCAAACATGACACATACCATGATACCTTGGACCAATTACCTCATGGAGCAAGAGTCTTCTCCGATGCAAATCCAAGCCGGTGGTGATGGAAGCTGCTACTGCTGACAAGACAAGTCTGGCGGAGAAGAAGAAAGATGGGTCCTCCAGGGCCATGCTCAGGTCGATCCTGCTCTCGGTACTCCATGTCTAGGACCATGTGGGCCTCGAGACATGATCTCCTAGTTATCCCTAGATATCGGGGATAACAGGCCCTCCAGGGCCATGCTCAGGTCAATCCTGCTCTCGATACTCCATGTCTAGGATCTGTGGGCCTCAAGACATGATCTCCTAGCTATCCCTAGAAATCGGGGATAACATAACTCTTTCAAGAGGCAATAGAAATCATGGCCAAGGCCCTGCAAGTAAAACCCAATACCTGGAATTTCCGAAATCACTTCTCCTCAGCCAGGACGAATCCTCCCTCAATGAATGGTGCACCCCTCTTGCTGGAAACCCTAGTTGGTGTGCCCTCTCTCTATCTGCACAAGTAACTAATGTGGAATCCTCTTGCAACTGAGTAGATCTGGAACTAGAATGGTGTGGGAGAGTATTGCATCTACGAGACCAAGCTTGGGACAAGCTAGGTGGAATCTTTCACCATTAAATCGTCCTCTAGGGTTTGTTAAGTCAAAACCCTCAAAACCCCCACTACTGGGCTCACTAGCTAGAAACCGGATATCAAAATATGATCATACATGAATGATGAGTAGAGGCCCTTGCTTTCCTTTTATAGTTTTTGGCTCACCTTGTCCCTCCAAAGTGACTTTCATTTTATTAATATTTAATTAATTAATTAAATCACTTTAATTAATTAATTAACCTTTTTACCTCTGAAAAGCTCCTTATCTCTCCTTGTGGCTTCCCTGGCCACTAAAAGTCACTTCTAGCCATCCCATCCTGTAGTGTTGCTCCTCCCGATTCCAAAGAGCTATTACACTGAGAGGTTCCTCCAAGTAATGTGCCCAAAATGACGTCTTCAGTGATTTCAATTAACTTATAGCTCAAAATAGTCAAAATCATGGAAATCGTCGGAATGCAACGAAACCAAAGCCAACCATTGCGGAATGGCTCATAATGATGGAGTATGATGACCAATGCCAGCTGGACCTCACAATGCCTCTCAAATACCCCTATACTCGCTATAACATCCATCTGGCTACTCTGGTCATCATAAATCTCTGCACTGTGATGATGTCCCAAAGTGGGGACATTACAGGCTTGCCTCTCATTTAAATTGTTGCACATTGCATTGTTTCCTTTGCATATAGGCTAGATCTTTCCCCCTAACCTTTTAACTAATTAAAACTAACTCCTAGAAATAACTTCTAATGTCACATAGTAACTAGGGTCTACCCCCCTTGGCTTCCCTAGGAGTAAGCCTAGACAGAAGAGGTTCAAGTCAAAGTCACAGCGTGGGCTTTGAACCTAGGCATTGTGCCTCCAAGGACACAATAAGTGAGCAGGACTTAGCTCACGTTTGCAAGTGTGTATAAGGACAACAACATGCACAACTGTGAATCTGGGTCGTTTTATGGGACTGGAGGTCGATCTCATTTGGTAGAGGGGTTCCATCTCTTGGTAGGGATGTATATGGCATGAAAGAGGCGTTGCCTATTTGGGGAGGTCGATTTATCATTAAGGAAACCGAGTTTGATTGGATGGAAGGCCAAGCTCCTTGCTGGTATTGTTTTCTACTATAGCTAGGCTGATTTTTTTTATTGGAGGGAGGTCATATTCATGCTGGAATTGAATCTTTATTGTGGGCCGAATTTCTTTGAGGAGGAGGGCTGATTTACCATTGTGGAGGGCACACCTTTGAGGCTGGGTGAATTATTTTCTATGTGGCTGTGTTTCCAATAGAGTGGACCGATTTTTCCTTGCATGAAGTCGATCCACTTGAGGCAGGGTTCCATTCTGTGTAGAGTTGGTTGCTGTGCAGTTTGCACATTCTTCTTATGTGTGGGGAGATGTTCTCTATCATAGTAACTCCTTGCTATAACAAGTCAGAAGTATTTAAATAAAGATCGAGGTTTATTTGGAATTCTCATTGTTGGTTATGTTCATGTAAATGTGGTATCCTGTAGTATCTTGTTGTAATAAATTTTGTATACAATATGGATTATGTGTGGTGTTATCCCGAGTTTAGGGATAACTAAGGAGATTATGTCTCGAGGCCCACAGGTCCTAGACATGGAGTACCGAGAGCCAGATCGACTTGAGCATGGCCCTGGAAGGCCCATCTTTTCATTCTTCAACACCTCAAGTTTGTTAGTAGAAACAACATCCATCACCTCGGCTAGGTCCTGTAGCAGAAATGGATCTTACTCCATGAGGAAATGAGTCTGGGTATCATGGTATGTGTCACTCTGATCCTCAAAACCTTTGAATATGTGCATTCAATTCTTTTTGTTTCTAACGAGTGCTTAGATCTTTTACCTATCAACTTGACCATATCTGGGGGGAATGACAGGATGCCTTAGTAAGATGCTACCCATAGGTTTTGAGTTTCCACTGGGGGGATTCATGAGAAGCCATCGTCCGCTCCCACCATACTAACCACTTTCCATCTTTCTCCTGCTCATCCATCCCTTTACACTGGTCCAGGCGTTGGGTTGGCCATATGTTTAAGGGTTGTACCTTACCTTATGGGAAGAAGGGGCTAAAGGCCTAGAGGGTAAAAGTGGTTGGCAAAAGATAGAAGCCAAAGAATGAAACCTTGAGATGCTTCTCCCAGGGATCCCCGAGAAAGGAGTAAAAGCTTCTCAGTAAGAAACAGATGGACCCATAAAAATAATAAAACTAGACGTAGTTGGAGGATAGGGGGTCTCATCACGAGCTAGCCTATTAGGTCCATGGGCATGTAGCGGCATGACACTACCAAGAGCTGTTCACCATGCCAGGGTAGTGGCTCTTGGTGGCATAGCCAAGAGAAATGGGGTCTCATCACGAGCTAGCCTTCTCGTTTCTGTGAAATGCTTGTGGGTAACATTACCACCACTGGTCACCACACCAGGGCAGTGCCCCCTAGCTAGCTTCTTGAAGAAAAAGCAATAAAACAAAGACAAAAGGCATGAATGGGCTTGGAAACATTTGCATCCATGACAGGTGCAGTTCACCCTCTACAGAGGCACCCACAGGTAAGCCATACATTTTCCCACTATTGTTGCACCCCTTGCCCATAAATCCCTTATCCACTTCATCCACTCACATGGCTTGAATTTGATCTCTCTCGGAAACACCCCGCATCCAGTGAGAATTAGCCCAATAGGACATCCTAACGTTTCCTCCAAACTTGGCTTGTATATTAGTATAATGTCTTTGAGCACTTGTCTTGGTAAAAGTGGTTTTATGTACATGTTTAATAACTTGATGATTAGATGTGATTGACATTGTTGTGATCCTTGTGACTTATGAGCCCATGGAGGGCATATCTGTTGATGTGAAGGACCATACCTGATGGACATGTACCCTTATGGACAGGTACACATGGGGAGATGATTAGTTCGGACCTCCATGGGGCTGAAAGCTCACTAGATGGATGCTGAGACCACAGCAGGGGGCAAAGACAGATCAAAGGATTTGCACCAAAGAAGAAAAGCACATTCCACTAGAGGCATCTTGGCAGACCTGTACCCAGGGGGGTTGTGCCCTTTCCACCAGGACATAGGCCTTGGAAGGCCCATGACGTCACCGAAGACACCTATGACATCATCCAACACTTGTGGAGGTTTTGGGAGGCAGTTAGTTGTGTGCCAAGTGGCATGTGTGGTAGGTTCCAGAGGCCCAAGGAGGCCTAACGTTTTGCTCTAGGAGGCCAACGTTTCCTTAAAAGGGCCTAACTTCACCCTGATAGGGCATGACGTCATCATTTATGCTTGATTAGGGTTTTAATTATGACATTTAGTGTAAAACAATATTTTGATGTAAATTTGGCCATGTCATCATTTTGTGACCAGAAGTGAAATTAAGATCATTGCTATTGTATAAATAGAGAGCTAAAACTCTCTTTTTGCGATCATCTTTTACTCACACTTGTGTGAGGTCTGAAATTTGTGCCCTTCTTAGGGTTTTGGCTGAAATTACTAGTGCGCACTTGTTGAAGGAGGCTTATTTTGGTGATCTTTGGGTTTTTTCTTGGAGGATGGTTTATAACTAGGGTTTGGCTTGATAAATACTTGGTGAATGTAAGTGAATTTATGCAATCCTTCTCTTACTTGAATGGTTATAGTGTTTTACTTGCATTTTGTTAATGAAATTGCTGAAATAAACCCTAGGAAATAAGCACATGTTGATGTTCTTGTTTTAATTTCTATCTACCTACTAGATTATGCCAAGGAGCTGTTTTCTCTATTGAAGTCATTGCTAGGGCCTTGCCATTGCAACACCCTATCTCTTTTTCTTCATCCTAGCCGTCTTTACTTTGTCATTGAGCTAAAGAATGAGGAAAACCTACTAAGGCCTAGGGTTACCTACACCTTAGTCACTGTTTTCCCCTAGGGTTTGATGGTTGAAGCCTTGGCTTACCAACACTTCATCCATCAAATTCCTCTTGTCTTTGGCCCTACTATTATCATCTTGTTCCTTCAATTCTTACCGCTACTCTTGACTCCATTTGCCCTATGAATGCACTGGTCTAAGACTTCTTGCTTGAGTGTTTTGATCACAACTTTCAAACATCCAAAATCTTTGAACAACTACTAATACCTTCTAACCCTAGCTTAGATTGCCCTACTAACCTCATTGCTGCTATTATCCATTTGAGTTATAGTCATACTTTGCAGCATTTAATGCTTCTTTAAGCAATTGAATGATTGGCTAATGCATAGTAGTCTTCGCTTCTAATGAATGTTGGTATTGTGACATTGATGATAAATCATTCTTGCTCATTTTGAAGCTTCTTTAAAACATTTATTGTGAAGTATCTACTATACATCTTTGCTTACTTCACAAATATATTAGTCAATTTCTTTTACTGAGAAAGTCTCCAATTATATGAAGTACTAACCAACAAGTGACCTTGCAAATATAGTTTCATGTTGCTTTGTTCCGGGCAAGTACATTTCTGGTTCTTATTATCTTTATTGGTTGTTTAGCCGGACTTTCTGATCGGTGGTGACTTGTGAGAGGGAAACTTTTACTTCGCCTTAATCTTTTGCCTTCTCAAAACCTCAGGTCACTGGGGACGTCTCCCCTGGGCCTACAACCCTAAATAGAAAGAGACATCCTGTTGAGGTGACAGTGATAGGATAGTCTCTCGTTACGTCTTTTTGTCTTCATTTTCCTTTTCCCTTCCATCAAAGTACAAATTGTGCGATAACATTTTGGCGCCGTTGTCGGGGAACACTGAGTCAATTCTCCTCAAGGACGACACTTTTTTGGTAAGCCTTTCCTCAAGAATATTTATCTTACAAGCTTACGTGGCGACTCCACTAGGGATGATTCCCTTATTTCTTTGATAATTTCAAGAAAATTATCTGGCAACTCCACTGATGATGAAGCCAACCATGACTTCTGATTGGGACCCGAGAAATTTCAAACCCCTGGACATGAGTAAAAATGGCTCCCTACATTCATTGGTAGTGATGGGGAAAGGGCTGACTATCATATGGTTGATTTTTGGTCCTTCTTTCAACTCCATCATATCAGTGATAATGCTGAGGATTTGGCAATGAAACTTTTCTCTGCCACTCTTCATGGAAATTCTAGAAAATGGTATGATAATCTCCCTGTTGCTAGTATCACATCTATGACCAGTTAGAAGAATTTTTTCTCAAAAAATGGGGTATGAAATTGGAAGATATCCAAACGTTGCTAATAAGACTTGAATATGTAAAACAAACTGAGAATGAAACTGTCAGGGATTTCCAGTTTAGGTTTGAGGATTTGGTGTATCATATTCCTAGCAGCCATTGTCCTGAAGACAAGTACCTCGTTTATCTCTATACCAATGCACTCTTGGTGCATTTGGGGTTTCTCCTAAGTAAAAAGAGGCCAAAAACACTCAATGAAGCTTACAACATGGCCATACAAATCGAGGCAAACATCTTTTTGTCCAAGGGAGAACACATCTTCTCTCTAGAGACTGAAATCAATGACCCTAAAGGTACCCCAATCACTCTTGGTTTGGAAAGATTAGTTTCCCTTGAAACCTTTATTGTTGATTTCCAAGAAGAAGGGGAGCAAGTTTTTGACCAACCAAATGATAAGGGAGAAGATCTTGATGAGGTTTTCCAACCACACAGGGAAGACAAAGGATTGTTGAAGACACAGTTAAGGAGATGGAACCTGAACAAGATGATGAAGTGTCCGCGTACCCTCCTCTCTCTGATGATGCCGTCCACGTGCCTTTTTCCCCTGCACAAGAAGAAGAGAATGAGGTTAGTGACTTTCCTTTTCAAGATCTTGACAATGCCTTGTGTTATGATTCAGAGAAAGAAGAAGAAACGGAATCCTCGAACGAAGTAGCTCTTCCTTGTTGTACAGTTAAAGATGAAGGGGCAACTCATGAGGATGAAACAATGATGCATGCTAAAGACACCCGAGTCCTTAAAGCTCGTGCACAAGAAGAAACAAACACAGTAAGTTACCCTCCTCTCCAAAACTTTGATGATTTTCTACTTTATGATTTGGGAAGTGAGGAGGAGATAGATGAGCCCTTGAAGGTTTGAAATCCTTCAAGCTATGATACAGACAATGACATGGTTAATAACATTGATGAGTTCATACATGTTGGGAGACGTAAGTGGGATGTAGTTGGTTATGATATGGACCCTATTTACGACATTGAGAATCATTTCCAAATGTTGCCTTTACAACTATCACAACAGGTTACTCTTGATTTTGACCAGTGACAACAAGGAGATGATATAGTTACCGATACTTTCCAAACACCCAAGGTTGACCTAGTTCCATGTGTTCCTAATGATTTTCGGTCATACCTTGAGGATTTTGATGAGTACTCCTCTGAGCACTTGGATTTGTTCCATGAAGAGGATTTTCAACCACCAACGTGCTCAGATCTTGATAGGAGTGAGAACATCATTTACCTGAAGAAGGATTCTTGTGACAACTTTCTCCAACCTCCTCCGATTATTTTAACTTGCCGTGTCATTAATGGTGTAGTTGGGAAATATGTCTTTTGTATTGAGTTTCCTATGAGGCAAACCCTAGAGTTCAAGGGTAGGTTGAATACCTTAAGAAAAAGTCTGTCATCTCATCCTTTAAACCTTCCCTTAAGAGTTTTTCAGTGATCTTCTACATCCTTGTCAATCCTTTCCGAGGATTCAAATTATGAGGATGTCCTAGGTAGCCAACTTTCAAAGCTTTTGAGTCAGTTTTCTGAACCTTTGACTTTTCATGATCCCTTCCTAAAGTGGATTGAGCACTCTCCTTAGAGAATGACTTGGCATGATTTTATCCCTCCCACCCGCCTCCATGAGTTAGATTTTATGGTTTCCGATGATTCGATACATTCTCTAACCCATGTTATTTTTGTGGTTAACTTATCACTGTTTTGGCTTATGATGAAGCACGAAGGCATGTATTGTGAGACATTACTAGGATGGTTTCGCTGGTCATTTGACTACACCTAGCATCCAATCGACAGGTAAGTACATGTAAGTAGGCATTTGCATTCATTGTACATACCATTTGCATTCATTGTACATACCATTTGCATTTCATGCTAGAATAGTTTGTTCTCACATTTGTACATATGCTTGATTTCATTTTTTGTGATATATGAGTCGAAGGTGATATCACCACCCCAAATGATTGCTAACAACTTTATGATGAGATCAAGCAGGTTACAGGTTATGCCAAGAGATGTTGAGGTTTTCATGCGCTCTACGATGAGCACATGTCCCCGAGTTGGAGCCAGATGTTATCCCCCAGTTTAGGGATAGCTAAGGAGATTATGTCTCGAGGCCCACAGGTCCTAGACATGGAGTACCGAGAGCTAGATCGACTTGAGCATGGTTCTGGAGGGCCCATCTTTTCATTCTTCAGCACCTCCACTTTGTCAGTAGCAGCAACATCCATCACCTCGGCATGGTCCTGTAGCAGAAATGGATCTTGCTCCATGAGGTAATGAGTTTGAGTATCATGGTATGTGTCACTCTGATCCTAAAACCTTTGAATATGTGCATTGAATTCTTTTTGTTTCTAACGGGTGCTTGGATCTTATACCTATCCACTTGACCATATCTAGGGGGAATGACATGATGCCCTAGTAAGCTGGTACCCATAGGTTTTGAGTTGCGACTGGGGGGATTCATGAGAAGCCATCATCCGCTCCCACCATACTTACCACTTTCCATCTTTCTCTCGCTCATCCATCCCTTTACACTGGTCCGGGCATTCGGTTGGCCAAATATTTAAGGGTTGTACATTACCTTGTGGGAAGAAGGGGCTAAAGGCTCAGAGGGTAAAAGTAGTTGGCAAAAGATAGAAGCCAAAGAATGAAACCTTGAGATGCTTTGCCCAAGGATCCCCGAGAAAGTAGTAAAAAGCTTCTCAGTAAGAAATAAAGGGACGCATAAAAATAATAAAACAAGACCTAGTTGGAGGATAGGGGGTCTCATCACGAGCCAGCTTATTAGGTCCATGGGCATGTAGTGGTAAGACACTACCAACAACTGGTCACCACTCCAGGGTAGTGGCTCTTGGTGGCATAGCCAAGAGAATGGAGGTCTCATCACGAGCAAGCCTTCTCATTTCCGTGAAATGCTTGTGGGTAACATTGCCACCACTGGTCGCCATGCCAGGGCAGTGTCCGCTAGCTAGCTTCTTGAAGAAAAAACAATAAAACAAAGACAAAACGCATGAATGGGTTTGGAAACATCCACATCCATGATAGGTGCAGCTCACCCTCTACAAAGGCACCCACAGGTAAGCCATACATTTCCTTGCTATCACTGCACCCGTTGCCCAGACATCGCTTATCCACTTCATCTACTCACATGGATTGAATTTGATCTCTCCCGGAAACACCTGTTAAAATATGTATATATCAGTCCCACACTTAGATAATAATAGATTTCGGCCTCTTCTAGTTGTACACCAATCTTAGTAATATAACAACATGCAAATATTGGCCTATGGGCTGAAATACAAACAACTAAGCAATTTGAAATATAACAACAACGGAATACTCATGAACAATGAACAAAATCACACTTTTAGCACCAAAAATCTGGGTAAAACCCCAAGAAGAATTTCTCAGAAAAGATGACAGAATTGCGGAGAAAGTTTCTTTATTCAACTTAAGGAAAATTTTTGAGTACAACAACTTTCAATCAACATTTATCATCTGTACTTTCAATCTATCTAAACAAAAACAACATGTATATCTATAGCAACACAGTCTGAAATAAAAAACTGACTTCCAGTACAACCTATACGGATTGTACAGTCACTAACAACAAATATATTTCTTGGTTTTCGTGCCCAGAAATAGGTATAGATCTATACCTCACTGTATGGATTTTTTATCAGCAGAAAAGCTCCTAGAAGTTTGTGCCAATACACAACAGAAATTTATGAGTTAGCTATAGTTACAAGGCAAGCAAAAAGGTGTTGTATGACCTCCTCCAATCTATTTTGTATGGCCTCCACTAATGCCGAAGCTGTCTAGAAGTGCGTTCCAATCGTCCTAGGGATGTGTGCCAACTTTCGATTGTTGAAACTCTTTCCCTCCAAGCAAATAAACTTCCTTGGGATGCGTGCCCCTTCACCTTCTCTTAAGCTCTCCTCAAAAGTGTGCCCTCCTTCTCCTAATGAGATTCCTTTAAGAAATTTCGAATTGTAACTCATCTAACCCTTGATCTCCCTTAAGTGACTCTTCACTTTCCCTTGAGATCAATGGTCACCACTTAATCATTCGTTGAGGTCACTTAAGTCATTAAAGTGACTCAAACATGATAAAGTCACTTTTACATTAAAAAACAATTAAAAAACCCAACTTTATAAAGTCGCTTTATAAAGTCACTAGGAGAAAATTTGCTTTGTCACTTCCGCATGCTGAGCGCTGCCAATGCAGAAGTACGTCCAAGATACCAAATCTCAACACTCCCTCTTAGCGAGAGAGGTACTTCTGGTATCACCACGAGAATCAGTCTCCATCTCATCAACTGCCATAGCTGCTCCCTCTGTACTAGAAGTCTCTGCTCCCTCTGAATAGGAAGCCACTACTCCCACTGCACTAGAAGCCTCTGTGGCTACCTCTGTTGTACCACAAATTGAAGACATGCTCCTAGGAGACTGGACACTCTCCTCAACATATCCATCTGTGTTGACTCATGCCTGTTGAGTTCTTTGAGAGTCCTGGAAGAAGACTGAGTCCCATGTATCAACTCTCTCTCTCGTGCTACCTGCCAACTCTTCGACACAAAATCTGAGTCCAGAAATCCACTGTACCCCAACACAGGTCTACCCAACAACTTGTACAAGCCCTCTTACTTGACACCAAGCATCACTACTGTGTCAACAATTGCTCCTACAGGATATAAAAACACATGTCCACTGTAAAAGACAACTCCAAACCCACTCTCATCCAAAGCTAACACTGAGAGAAAATTAATTGTCAACTCTGGAATATATAACACCTCGCCAACCTCTAGAAGACCTCCTGACTCTTAGTTGGAATCTCACCCTTCCAACCCCCTTTACTGCAAGTTGTGGGCCGGCTCCACAATTCACTCTACAGTCTGAGTCTATCTCTGTAAGATCGAGGAAAACTGTCCTCAACCCAGTCATCTGCCGAGAGGTTCCACTGTCCATAAACCACGACTCAATGTCCTTGAATGCTAGGCACCCACTGCCCACGGGACCAGTCATGAGAGAGAACTCCTTCTCATATCTCTCAGCAAACTCTGCAACTTCTGCTGAAGCTGACACCTCTGTTTTCGGTTTATTCTTCTTCTTGTTCGGACATTGAGTAGTATAGTGGCTAGTCTTGTGACATGCAAAGAATTTCACCTTGCTCATGTCCTTCTTCTTCTCATTGCCCTTTTCCACAAGAGCAACGTTCTTGTCGTCTGCACCATCCAATGCTTTTTCCTGAGATCTCTCCCGGATCTCCTACTGTGTAAAATCATCCCACAATCTGCTCCAGTCGGGGAGCTTCTCTTTCCCCACCATACACTTGACGAAAACCTCCCACTCCTTGGTGAAGCCTTTGAGGGCTATCCGCACCAACTCTGAGTCAGGAGTGACCTCTCCAACAACTGCCAACTCGTCCTTCACCTGTGCAACCCAGGTGAGGTAGGTGGCCACACTCTCTCCTTTGACCATCTTAGCTCCATAGAGCTTATCCCGGAGAGCCATTTTTCAGTTCTTGTTCTTAGCCTCATACAACCCTTTCAGTGCATCCCACATTTCTTTGGTTGTCTTCTTCTCAGCCAAGTGTGGAATAAGGTGGTCTTTGACCCCGTCCAAGATGATTCTCTGAGTCTTGGCTTCCCTCACCTCATGAACATCAAGAGCTATGGGATCTGAAGCAAGTACAGGAACAATGGTGTTTGCAAACGACCACAATTTTTTCTCCTTGAGAACACTGCTGATTCTAACCTTCCACTGTAGGTAGTTGGAAACCCCCTCCAATCTATCTTCAAACCTGATGCTGGAAGTCATATTTGTCCACCTGACAAAGAACCTTTTCTGCCTTCTTCAAGCAAATACACCAGCAAATCACTTGCTTTCCCAAGTGCCAAATGTTTCCCAGTGAAATTCGGAGCACCTGCTCTGATACCATGTTAAGATATGTATATATCAGTCCCACACTTAGTTAATAATAAATTTCAGCCTTCTCTCGTTGTACACCAATCTTAGTAATATAACAACATGCAAATATTGGCCTATGGGCTGAAATACAAACAACTAAGCAATCTTAAATATAACAGTAGCGAAATACTCATGAACAGTGAACACAATCACACTTTTAGCACCAAAAATCTGGGTAAAACCCCAAGAAGAGTTTATGAGAAAAGATGACAGAATTGAGGAGAAAGTTTCTTTATTCAACTTAAGGAAAATTTCTGAGTACAACAACAACTTTCAATCAACATTTATCATCTGTACTTTCACCCTATCTGAACAAAAACAACATGTATATCCATAGCAACACACTCTGAAATCAAAAACTGACTTCCAGTGGAACCTGTACGGACTGTACAGTCACTAACAACAGAAATATTTCTTGGTTTTTGTGCCCAACAATAGGTACAGATCCATACCTCACTGTATGGATTTATTATCAGCAAAAAAGCTCCTAGAAATTTGTGCCAATACACCATAAATTTATGAGCTAGCTGGAGCTACAAGGCAAGCAAAAAGGTGTTGTACGACCTCCTCCAATCCGTACTATACGACCTCCATTTATGTTGAAGCTGTCTAGAAGTGCGTGCCTATCCTCCTAGGGATGCATGCCAACTTTTGGTTGTTGAAACTCTTTCCCTCCAAACAAATAAACTTCGTTGGGATGCATGCCCCTTCACCTTCCCTCAAGCTCTCCTCAAAAGTGCGCCCTCCTTCTCCTAATGAGCTGCCTTTAAGCAATTTCGAATTGTAACTCCTCTAACCCTTGATCTCCCTTAAGTGACTCTTCACTTTCCCTTGAGATCAACGGTCACGACTTAATCATTCGTTGAGGTCACTTAAGTCATTAAAGTGACTCAAAACATCATAAAGTCACTTTTACATTAAAAAATAATTAAAAGACCCAACTTTATAAAATCATTTTATAAAGTCACTAGAAGAAAATTTGCTTGGTCGCTTCCGCATGCTGAGCGCTGCCAATGCAGAAGTACCTCCAAGCTACCAAATCTCAACAACACCCCGCATCTAGTGAACATTAGCCCAATAGGACATCCCAGCGTTTCCTCCAAACGTGGCTTGTAGATTAGTATAATGTCTTTGAGCACTTGTCCGGGTAAAAGGGGTTTTATGCACATGTTTAATAACTTGATGATTAGATGTGATTGACATTGCTATGATCCTTGTGACTTATGAGCCCATGGAGGGCGTATTTGTTGATGTGAAGGACAATACCCGATGGACAGGTACACATGGGGAGATGATTAGTTCGGACTAGCATGGCACTGAAAGCCCACCAAATGGATGCTGAGACCCCAGTAGGGGGCAAAGATAGATCAGAGGATTTGCACCAGAGAAGAGAAGGACGTTCCACCAGAGGCAACTTGGCAGGCCTGTACCCAGGGGGGTTGTGCCCTTTCCACTAGGACGTTAGGCTTGGAAGGCCCATGACATCACCCAGGACACTTGTCACGTCATCCTACACTTGTGGAGGTTTTGGGAGGGAGTTGTGTGCCAAGTGGCACGTGCGGCACGCTCCGAAGGCCCAAGGCAGCCTAACGTTTTGCTCCAGGAGGACAACGTTGCCCTAAAAGGGCCTATCATCACCCTAAAAGGGCATGACGTCATTATTTATGCTTGATTAAGGTTTTAATTATGACATTTAGTGTAAAACAGTATTTTGATGTAAATTTGGCCATGTCGACATTTTGTGACCTAAAAGTGAAATTAAGGTCATTGTTATTGTATAAATAGAGAGCTAAAACTCTCTTTTTGCAATCATCTTTCACTCACACTTGTGTGAGGTCTAGAATTTGCGCCCTTCTTAGGGTTTTGGCTGAAATTACTAGTGCGCACTTGTTGAAGGAGGCTTATTTTGGTGATCTTTGGCATTTTTCTTGGTGGATGGTTTAAAACTAGGGTTTGGCTTGATAGATACTTGGTGAATGTAAGTGAATTTATGCAATCCTTCTCTTACTTGAATGGTTATAGTGTTTTACTTGCATTTTGTTAATGAAATTGCTGAAATAAACCCTAGGAAATAAGCACATGTTGATGTCCTTGTTTTAATTGCTATCTACCTACTAGATTATGCCAAGGAGTCGTTTTCTCTGTTGAAGTCATTGCTAGGGCGTTTCCTTTGCAACACCCTATCTCTTTTTCTTCTTCCTAGCTGTTTTTACTTTGTCATTGAGGTAAAGAAGGAGGAAAACCTACTAAGGCCTAGGGTTACCTACACCTTAGTAGTTGTTTTCCCCTAGGGTTTGATGGTTGAAGCCTTGGCTTACCAGCACTTCATCCATCAAATTCCTCTTGTCTTTGGCCCTACTATTATCATCTTGTTCCTTCAATTCTTACCGCTACTTTCATCAAACCCTAAAAGCAAACGACCCTAGGTGTAGATGACCTAGGACTGGGACGTCCTCTTCCTCTTGAAGTCAAAATGGTAGGGATAGCTAAAGGGAGGAAGAAAAAGGAGTGTAGCTATGGCTAGGCTCTCTTCTTCTTCTTCAATGGCTAAAGGATTTTCTATCAGGGGACATGAGACAAGGACCTACTTGTGTGCTTGTCACCTAGGGTTTTGATTCAACAAATTATAAGTACATGCAAGAAAATAAGACTACAACCATTCATTTAAGAAGTTTTGTAGAAAAATACTTGCAATTCATAAAAAATAACCATGCAAACCCTAGTTGTAACACCTTCCTTCAAGAAAAACACCATAGAATGCCAAAAATATCTTCTTTCAACAAGTGCGCCTTCCTTAATTCAGCCAATAACCCAAATAGGGTGCAAAAAATCAGACCTCACTATGAGTGAGTAAGTTGTGATGTTAAATGAGGATCAAAATCCTCAATATATACTGTATCAATGACCTAATTTTACTTTTTAGGTCATAAAAAGACCGACAAAGCCATAATGTCAAAATCATATTGTTTTTACATTAAATGATAAGTAAAAACCCCAATTAAGCAGAAAAGAGAGTAAAAGCCCCTTCAAGGGAGGTGCTATCCCTTTCTAGGGCAAATGAGACATACAGGGGCAAAACGTTAGCCCCCCAGGGGCCTCTCCAACATGCCACTCGTGCCACTGCTGCCCAGTCTTCCTCCAAAAGCATTCATGAAGCTGGGTGACGTCATGGTGAAGATGGGGACGTATTAAGCTGTCCAAGGCTAGCGTTCCAATGAAAAGGGGTCATTCCCCCTAGGTCTGGTCCTGCCGGAGTGTCTCTGGTGGAACGTCCTCTTCCTCTCAGGTGAAAAACCCCTGATCAAACTCTGTCCTGTCTCTTCCCCCCTGATGGGGTCTCAACATCCATCTGGTGGGCTCTTTAGCCCCATGGAGGTCCGAACTGGGCATCTCCCCATGTGTATTGGTCCAAATGGTACCTATCCGTCGGGCATGGTCCTGCACATCAAAAGCTACGCCCTCTATGGGCTCATCAATCACATTGATCATAGCAATGTCAATCACATCTCATCATCAATATATTAAACATATGCATAAAACCCCTAATACATCAGTCAATAGCTCAAAGACATTACAAAAACCTGCAATACAAGATTGGAGAAAAGGACAAGGCATCCTATTGGCTAGTGTCCACAAGAAAAGGAAAGTTTCCAGAAAGATCTCATCCAAGCCATGTAAGTGAGGTGATGTGGCTAGGGGATGTCCAAAAATGTGGGTGCAGTGAGGGCCAAGGATTCATAAGTGTTACCTATGGGTGCCTTTGTGGAAGGCGAGCTGTACCTATCATGGATGCATTTTTTCCAAGCCCATTCTTGCCTTTATTCTTTTTATTCTTTTATTTGTTTTTTTTGTTCAAGAACTAACCTGGGGAGACTGCCTTGGCATGGTGACCAGAGCTGACAACATTACCCACAAGTACTTTCACAGAGATGAGAAGGCTGGCTAGTGATGAGACCCCTTTTCCCTTTGCCATGCAACCAAAGGTCACTTCCCTGGCATGGTAACCAGACGGTGGAAATGTCATATTGTTAGGTACCCATGGACCTAATAGGTTGGCTCGTGATGAGACCCCCTATCCTCTGACTAGGTCTTGTTTTGTTATTTTTCGGGTCCCTCTTGTTTCTTGCTTTGAAGCTTTTCTTGCCTTCTCGGGGATCCCTTTGTGAAGCATCTCAAGGTTTTGTTTCTAGGCTTTTTGTCTTTTACGGTACTTTACCTTGGGCCTTTAGCCCCTTCTTCCTGAGAGATGAGTGCAACACCGCAAATAGGTCATCCTAATGCTCGGACAAGGGAATGGGATAAATGAGCAAGAAATAAGATGAAAAAATGATGCTGCTATGATGGTGGAGCGGATGATGGCTCTTCATAAATTCCCAGTGGCAAACCAAGACCTATGGGCACAGGGGCTTGCTAGGGCACCCTGTCCAATTTCTCCAAGCATGGTCAAATTGAATTTAGTGTAAGATCCAGCAGTTGTTAGAGGTAAAAAGAATCATATGCATATATTTAAAGGTTTCAATGATGAAAAGTGACACATACCATGATACGGACCAATTACCTCATGGAACAAGAGCCTCTTTTGATATAGGATCAAGCCGATGGTGATGGATGTTCGCTGCTGCTGACGAGACAAAGATGATGAATGAAGGGCCTCTCGGGCTATACTTTCGAGGTGAAAGGTTTTGTTTCTAGGCTTTTGTCTTTTACCAGCTGCTTTTACCTTCTGGGCCTTTAGCCCCTTCTTCCCACGAGATAAGGTGCAATCCTGCAAATAGGTCAACCCAATGCTCGGACAAGGGGAATGGGATAAATGAGCGGGAGATAAGATGAAACAATGATGCTATGATGGGAGCAGACGATGGCTTTTCATAAATTCCCCCAGTGGCAAACCAAGACCTATGGGCACAGGCTTGCTAGGGCACCCTGTCAATTTCTCCAAGCATGGTCAAGTGGGCTAATGTAAGATCAAAGCAGTTGTTAGAGATAAAAGGAATCATATGCATATATTTAAAGGTTTCAATGATGAAAAGTGACACATACCATGATACCTGGACCAATTACCTCATGGAGCAAGAACCTCTTCTGATATAGGATCAAGCCGATGGTGATGGATGTTGCTGCTGCTGACAAGACAAAAGATGATGAATGAAGAAAAGAGGGCCTCTCCAGGGCTATACTCAGGTGAATCCTGCTCTCGGTACTCCATGTCTAGGACCTGTGGGCCTCGAGACATGATCTCCTAGTTATCCTTAAAAAGTGGGGATAACAGAGCTCACCACTGACACCATATTGTGGACACCATCTATAGGCAAAATCGACACCACTTCAAAACCAACTTTGTTATAGCTGAGGGATAGCCATTTCACTAGCAGGAACAATCACATGAATGCACAATATCTTCATAGACCAGATTGGTTAGATCAATGTTTTTAGTTATTATCGATTCTTAGGTAGGAATCAGTAGGCCCGACCTTGAACTTTGAACCTTTCTTGCCTCCTTCGAGTCTTGAGCTTCGTTACCTCAGGGTGAGCCACCTTGCCTTTACAAATGATGGTTACTCAACATTGAGATTTCATAGATTCATACTATGATTTATGCATAGATTATGAGGGAAGGAACAACTGGACACCTCGTAATTTAAGTATCATGTGAACACATCACTACGGGTAGATTACCATGTGATCACCTTCATCATGTACAAGATATTATACCACAAGTTTGTTTCGAATGAGAAGCATTGAGGAGAACCCACAATTACGATCTTGAATCATCGTAATCATAATAATAATACGATGCACCCACCACATTTCTCTCTTAGATTTAACCACCTTCATAATATCCAATCAGAATGATTGGATTTTATGGTATGATTTCACCAACTAAAATCCAATCATTTAAACAAAGATTGAGCAAGAGATTCTGAGTCAACAGGAGGCTCAAAAGACTCGAATGGCGTAACTTAAATAAAGAGCACACAAAGAGGAAATCTAAAATAACCTATAGGGGCAGTACCCCACCTAGAGACCAAGGTCGAGCTCAAAAGGGGTGAACCAATACATAAAGAGGGTTTACGAAAGGCAAAAGCTACTACAGAAACATAGACGGAAGTGGTCGTGGATTTAAGAGAAATCAGAGTGTGTGGTTTGATCAAAGATCTCTAGGTCAAGGTAGTGGCCTATCCAAAGCTCACATTATTAATGGACATAGTGGTCATTGATGTCTAAGACGCATGGGGTATTCTTTTGTCAAGGAAGTGGGCTACTAATCTAGGAAGTGGTACTAAGATGATTTATCATATGCCACCATACCACATGTGAGAACACATATGTCACATTATATAGGAAACCAATGATGAAGTAYTGTTGAAGATTCGAATGATCCGATGAAYGAATTKRTTTGTACAAAACATGATTTTGGGAGCTATGCTCTTTTTGAACATTCCATAATTCTRGATATAGAGGAGGTTYGCATGGATGCRAGCAAGGCTATGTGGAAGAYGCATTTTGWTGGAGCTTAGTCTAGGGAAAGTGTAGAAGAAAKGATGGTGTTCAMATCCMCTCATGGTGAGACCACCTTTTTTACTTAGAAGCTTGAATTTGAGTGCACAAACAACACTGTAAAATATGGAGCATTGTTGTTGGGTTTAGATATGGCTAGAGAAATGAAAATAAAAGTATTAAAGGTAACTGACGACTTTGATTCATTGGTAATGCAAGTAAGAATCTAGTATGCTGCAATAAATGATAGGTTGAAGAAGTATAAACATGTAGTATGGGATTCAATTGAATTATTTGATGCTTTCTCTATAGTGGTTGTTTCGAGGGAGGAAAATGTCAAGGCTAATGCATTAGTTGTAGCAACTACTACTCTGTAGCCATGTGAAAGTCATGGGAGATAGTCAGAGTATGGAATTTGTGTTCATGCTATTTGTTCTAGATAATTTTGAGCATTGGCAAGTTTCTCCTGATGATATGCAATAGTGAGGTTTTCGAATAATTTGGAAGTATTTTCTCAATATTGTGTAAATTAGCAATGTGAGGATGATGAGGAACCTGAAATTACCTAATGGAAAGACATTAAGTATCCAATTGGGTTGGTCCCGCTCGAAAGGATATTTGACAGACATGATATGTATAAGCAATCAAAGTAAGCAACCAAGTCGGGGATAACATTGGATCTATAGAAAGTCCCAAGATCATTAGAATGGGAAAGAGTTGTTATGCTGAAGAGAGGAGGGAAATTGAGAACCTCACCAAAGAATACAAGGATGTTTTCTTGGACCTATGATGACCTAAAGGCATATAAGGATGATATCATTTAACATACCATCCCTTTGAAAAAGGTGTCAAGCCTTTCGGGAAAAAAATGTTGATGATTACAGCTGCGTGAGACAACCTCCAGGACACAGACCTGAGAGAGAACCCTTGAGATGGGTGTGTGGCTCCTATCTGAGACAGAACTGGAACGTAGTGATGGCCTCCTCCTTATAGAGAGTTGAGAATAACTCCAGATGATTCTCCTGTGTAATGCAGTGAGAAAGGAGATCTGATGAGTTGGACATGCCTGTGGCTGAGCACAAGGTGAACATATGAATTCCCATGAGCTGGGTGCATCGTTATAAGACAGAGATGAAGACGATGTATTGGCCTCCTCTGAGCAGAGAGTTGAGATGATGAACTCCAGATGACTCTCTTGTGTAATGTAGTGGGAAAGAAGATCCGTTGAGTTGGAAATGCCTGTGGATGAGCACATGTGAACGTGATCCTAGTGGTTGAGCACTAGTGAGTGTGGTTCTCCTATGAGACAATGAGATAGAGATATGGACATCCCTATGGATGTGCCCCTAGTGGATGAGCACTAGTGTGTGTATGAGATCCCTTGCTATATTGTTCAAGAGTCAGACTTACCTGTAACCCTATTGATTATGTAAAGGGTACAGGTTGGCCCCACCTTAATGTAAAAGATAATTAATATAAAATATAATTAATATGGTAATTATTAATTATATTTTGAGATATTGATGTCGGCCCTATTGTGCCAATAGACACATCATTTGATGTGACAAGTCTTATATAAATAAAGGTGAATCCCCATTGAGGAAACACAATTATCATTGTGTCATCTCATGATTTCAAAAGTTGTGGTCTGAAATTATGAGAATTACAACACCCTCTTGTGTGCTAGGTTTGGTGATGGTGTGGGAGGTCTTTCTCTTGAGGATTGGCTGGGTTTTCTTCCCTTGTTGAGAAGGGTTTCCTAGGATACTTCTTGTGTTCTTTTGCATGGTTATTCTTCTTGTGACCTTGGTTTGTTGCATTAGTTATGGTTCAAGTAATAATTAAATAGAGAATTTAAAGAGAATACATGAGCCATAGCTCATAGAAAATTCAACAAAAATGAAGGCATATCAACCAAAAATTGGTCCCAATCTGCTGACCACCTATTTCAACTAGGGGTTCAAATCCATGTGCCATGAAGCTATGTACCTGATGGTACATAGAAGTTGAAAACTTTCTGGTTCTACAAGGCAATTTTTTGCCCTCAACACTTCTTTTTGCAATTGGAATTTTCGCTCCCTTGCGTGGGATAATAATGTAATGGGTCTGCATGGATCATATTTTAGGTTAGTTTCCGAGGACTTTATCATTAGGGATGTCCTTTCATCAAATGTTTTTTTTCCTTAGGTAATTGATCTTGCCTAACCAACCACTTTAATTACCCTTGAGTTTTTCACTCACAATAATCCTCCAAAGTGGTGAAAGGTGTTCTAATGATCGAGCTCAATGGGTGACTAGGGTCTAGGAATATTGTAAATGACCATGCTAGACATCTCCTAGAGTCTTGCAGAATTCCATCAAGTCAAAATAGTTTTTTTTTTTTTTTGTTAAATTTAATTTTTTAAAATTACCCAGTTAATGGTAATTTTAATTAATTTTGATGTAAAAATGTAAAAACTAGGTCATAAGGGATTTTGATGGGGGTGTGAATACTCAAAAGAAATGGAATGAGACCCCCAACACCCTTGGACCAAGTTTTAGCTCAATTGGACAAGTTTTTCTAGGTCTTTGTCCATGAGGAGTCAAAGTCAGTCTTGAGTCAGCAATTTAATTGCTTAATTTGGCTAAGTCAAAAATGCCAAAAATTGTAAAATTAGCAAAAAGGTTTGAGAAATAGTAGAAGATGAATCCTAACCATTTTCCTGAGTTAGGAGAGTCATTTCCTAACTTAAACCAACCCCCCACTCCTAGCCACAACCTCACATCACTCATCCCCCCTAGGGAAGTTGCGCCCTCCTTGATGAGAAAAGCATCCAAACTCAAAAATTAGAAAAACAAACACCTAAGCTTCCTATGTGCACCCTCCTAGTGATCTAACTTGGTGTTTGACTTGTCAAAAAGGTGTTTCCCCTCACCCGCACTCAACCCTCACAAACCCTAGATGACTAAAACCCTAAAAGTGCGCCGTCCTTGAGATGATGACTTCTTTTGGGTGAGTAACACTTGGAGCTCATCCAAGAGGGGTCTATCTTGCCTCCCAGGTATAAAACAATGCCTACCCCTCCCTCATTTCTCATCTATTCTCAGTGTAAAGTTATTATGCCCAAATCTCTCCCACTCTTCTCTCTCTCCCATCTTGGTCTCTTTCATTTCTCAAGCTTGTAGCAAGTATTTGCTCAAGCTTGCTTCGGTAATAGAAAATATTTGGAGGAATTTGGTGTGCATTGGGAGTACTCTTGGTGCATGGGTTGTGAGCTTCATTGAGGTGATTTGTATTGTTATTTGTTAAGTTTCTTGCTTTAGATCTAGAGTAGGAGATCCAAGCAAAGTATTTTGCTTGACTTTGCTTGGATAAATTTATGGTAGTATTGTTATAGATCTTAGTGAAGTAGTTTCTATTTGTTTATGCAAAGTATTTTGTTAACATATATGAATCTACTCACCTTCTTTCTTGTCTTATAGCTTGATCTCATCTTTTTGCAGGTCACCTAGGGTTGGAGGAAGACAAATTTCAGATCTGAAAATTTGTCTTTTCGCCCATGAAAACCCTCTTTAGTTTTCCGTTTTCTTTCATACATCTTTCTCACATATATTTGGGTATATTTCTGTTCTAGAATAGGTCACAGATCAATCTTTTATTTGCAGGTTTTGTACCTACAATTTCTGGTTATTGCTAACAAATTTTTTTCCAAGTTTCTCTGGGTATTGTGTAGCATTTCCAACAAGTTTTGCTTGCTGATTTTCTGCAGGTTTGAACCAGTAAAGGGAAGGTGCTGCCCATTTGGGGCCATAAAACATCAAGGAATAACCTCCCAAGTAAGGGTATTGAATACCCACTTCTCCTCTTTCATTCTTTCATTGTAAGCAAGCCCAAAGGGAGTCTCTTGGGCTTGCATTTCTCAAAGTATTTAAAATTTCTGCATTTTTATTTTCTTTTTGTGTACAACTAGCAAAGACAATTGGCTTTGCCACCCATGCTAAATCGTAAGGCTAGGATTAGATTAAAATTTTTGTTTTAAGATTTCAATTCTTTGCCCCACTTGTCCTTAAAACAAGGTTGAGAGGCTAGGTGTTTTATTTTCTTGCAAAGTTAACTATTTCATTTCTTTTCACCCACTTTGGCACAAAATCAGTAGGCTAGTCCTCCTCCTTGTGCCTTAGTTGTGGTTGCAAGTTTTATTTCATTTAATTTGTTTGCCCCATTTGTTCTTAAGACAAGTTGAGTGGCTTCGATCTTGAGGGGAATCTAAAGAGAGTTAAGAAAAAACGAAAATTTTGTTTTTCCCCATTGTGGGTGTGTTACAAAATGGTATCAGAGCATGGTTACAACACTTGGCCTGCTTGGGCTCATGTACAAGTCACGTAAGGAGATATAGTTATCTACATTTACTCCTTGAGGAGAAGGACTGTAGATTGAACTTGTGTTTTTGGGAATTCTTGTTGAATTTCAACAGAAGAATTTTTTTAACCCCTTTGTCAAAGTGACGACTACTCTTACCTAAGTAGGGATATGCTAATTAACATTGATAATAAGACTTGAATGTGGATAGCTGAAGGTGGCAGGGTTCTTTCAAGGGTAGCTGAAGCCCGAAAGCCGAAAAACCTGATGTTAGTGACGCCGCCTCTAAGCATGGGCAGTTGGAACATTAGGCACTGATGATGGCTGGTTATATAATGGTTAAAACCTTTGTGGGCTTAAAGGAATCTGAGAGGATCAGGTAGGATCCTTAGTTGTATAATTACTGCTTGATATTAAAATCGGAGTATATAATGCTCATGACTAGAGAAAAGCGAGATGGGTAAGACCCTATGGACGCTAAGGCAAGGAGGTTTTCTTGCTAAGACGTTGTCGCATAAAGAGGAAAGTGACCCTGGTTGGTTATAGCCATGAGAGAAGACAACACCAACACGAGGTATGACTATGAGATTAGTCCTGTAAGTGACTGAAGTCTCAAACTAAAGGACACTAATGATGAAATTAAACTATCAAGTGAATGCATTAGGTAAAAAGGTGCAATAGATGCACCTACATATACATGAATGTGTATACGTGATCATAAGGATGCTTGGAAGATCCTTGGAAAAAGGATATAGAAGTTAGATATGTCCATGTGTGTGAATGACATGGAAGGGGTGCAAGCAATGAGCTTGCATGATAAATGTTTGGTTAGGTTTGTGTGTGTTATGCTTGAGTGCATGGATTTAATGCATTGTGAAGCTTCTTGATATAAAGCCCGATTTAATACTTGTTAGGTATGAATGATATTACATGTACAAGCACATGTATAATGTAAGAATATAGGTATACTAAAGACACGAGGTGACTGCCTAAATGAGGGAAATATAAAGCAAGAATCGCTCTTGTCCAGATCAAACAAATACTATGGATGC